>JALGBA010004225.1:1117500-1317500 GCA_023970755.1 Azemiops feae
ATACATAAGGATGCTGGGTTCCAGAATAGCTGGTGGCTCCATAATAAAATATTATTATTGATTTTTAAGCTGCCAGCAGCATATGAAGAATTAAAAAGGCCATGTTAACAAGCCAACTCAGATGCTTCACCATTTTCATCTTCTCACCACAAAGAACTAAAAATTGTTAGTACACAATTCTGCATCTACAAAAAGGTATTGAAGTTAAAAGAAGTGGCTCCAAAGAGCAGACATGATAAAGTTATATGAAATTATACATGATGTAAGCCAAGATTGTTCTCTTCCTTTTGCACAGTGCTAAGCCTTGAAGCTCCAGAAAGAATAAGTTGAAGTACCTCTCTAATATAATGCATAATCAGTTACTGAATTTGCTGCCAATATATGTGATGATGACTACCAGTTTGGATTCATTTAAAAGAACTACATATAAATTCAGGAGGCTCAAGTTAGCAATAATTGCTGTTTCTATATTTGGAATCACAGGTAGACAGAATATCTTCAATATTGTATTCTGGGGAGTGATAGGAAAGAGGGCTACCATCCCATCCTATCCATGTTTGTAAGCTTCATGAATTCACTGGATGCTGGACCACATCAACTATTGGTAAGAATCCTCTTTTGCTCATATGATCTTGGCCAGCCAAGAAAGACCCTTAGACAAATTGCATTTCCAGACTCTTTTTGCTATTTGGGACAAACATGACTACCAATGACCATATCCAGGAACCAAGCTAAACATTAATATTTGAGCCCACTTAAAAAAAAAAAAACAGCAGTCATTATTCCTTGATTACAGGTAATTTTCGACTTACGACCATAATAGAGCCCAAAATTATTGTTAAGTGAGACAATTGTTAAGTGAGTTTTGTCCATTTTATGACCTTTCTTGCCACAGTTTTTAAGTGAATCACTGCAGTTGATACGTTAGTAACACAGTTGTTAAGTGAATCTGGCTTCCCCATTGACTTTGCTTGTCAAAAGGTTGCAAAAGGTGATCACATGACTTTGGGACACAGCAACGGTTATAAGTAGGAACCAGTTGCCAAGCATCTGAATTTTGATCACATGATCATGGGAATGCTACAAAGGTTGTAAGTATGAAAAATGGTCATAAGTCACTTTTTTTCAGTGTGGTTGTAACTTTGAACGGTCACTAAATGAACTGTTATAAGTTGAGGACTAACTGTATACAGTTTACATTGCAAGGGCAGGTTGAAGGTAGTATTACTAATTCATTTAAATGTATCAGCCACTCAACTACAATGGACTGACAGAAAAATATTCTGCACAGCCAAACTTAATAAATCAAGCAAAAGCTGTGTAAAGTTAAACAATATTAATGTTGCCTTCAAATTGAGCTCTACTGTTTGCTGACTTACATGACACATCCATAGTGTTTTCTTGGCATGGTGCAGAAGTGGTTTGCCATGGTCTAAAGCCTAGCATAAAGCCTTGGTCTCATGAGGAGTTTTCCCACCCAAATAATAATGGCCATGAACTACTTAGCTCTCTAGATCAACCAAGGCCAGCTAGTTACTGAGGCTGGGCACGGCTATCTGCATGGCATGGGCAAAAAAAGGTAAGACATCAGCTATGATGGGGCTGCAATGCACATTAAAAAATGTGTAGAGTGCCCTATCACAGCTGCCATTTTTGGCCACACCCTTTGGAAACTCCTGACCTGGGTCAGTTTACTGAACCTTTTCATTTTCTTTCAAGACCCTTAAACAATAATGATAGATATACAAAGCCTAAAATGCAGCAGGTCAGATTTTAAATATTTATTTATTTAAATCCTTTTCTTAATACACAGACCATTGAGAAAATAGGAAGGAAGCTATTTGGCTCTTCCTGTTTACATGAGTATGTTTTTTTTTCTGATCAGAACAGGCTAAATTATAATTCATCCAAAAACATATTGGAGACCCTCTCCTACATTAGGAATCTCTCAGTTTGTTTGAGTTTTCTGATTTCAAGGACGAAAAGGCTTTTCTTCATTTGTGAGGTTACAACAGCCTAATTAAGATGCCACTTTTCTACTTCTGAATAAAAATAATCCTGTTTAACCAGTGCCTATATAAAGATAAAATCTGAAGTCTTTATTTTGAGATGCCCCCTGAAATGTACATAGAAGGAAATTATTATATTTGAAAATAAATAAATGAATGTATAATATTAAAATAAATGGGGATTTATCATGACCATACCTTGCAGTCACTCTGGAAGCCACTTTAGAAAAAGGCTGAAGTCAGTTTTGAGAATACTTGGGAAGTCTCTTTCATTCACCCAGGTACTTCCAGTCCCAATTGCTCCCCCTCCTCGAATATATGGAAGAAATAAGGAGATAAATTCAGTACATAATTCTCCTCTGCAACTGACCTTTGGGTATTGCCACGATTAAGTCTCATTGTGTTTTACAAATGTGTTTGTGGGTGTTCTCACACCAGCTATGTAAATTAGATCACCAATGCACCCATTTTACTTCTATAAAGTAAAGTTAATGAACTGTTTGGGGCTAGCTTTAGAGATTTTATCCCAGTTCCAAATCTGCCTTTCATGTAGCTACAGATCAATGGTCATTAAGGAAAATGAAGGGCTTCCTCATTCCTGCTTTACCCATTTCTATATTATCAATGAGAAATAGCAAAGTAAGAGTCATAAATATAGCTTCCTCTATGCTTCTGACCTGAGCAAAAGAATGAAAGCTGGTTTCCCTAGTGGCCAGAAATCATCTTCTTCATATGGTACGGCTTTAAAACTCTCTTTCTTGGTCTCTGTCTGTCTTTCTGTATTTCACAGCTGTTATTTTCTTTATTATGTAAATCATCTTTCCTCAGCTTGGTACCTTTGCAATGTGCTTTAAAGAATTAAAGAGAAAGCAGGACTTTTGGAGGAAATCTTGTGTAGCTGACATACTTAGACACTGAATTGCCTTGTGGAGTAAGGCAAAGTCAGTAGTTGTGATTGCTTTTACCATGTTTCCCCGAAAATAAGCCCTAGCCTGATTTTTTGGGGTGGGCCTAAAATAAGCCCTACCCCAAAAATAAGACTGGGGGAATGGGCTTGGCCAGCACAAGAGATGGTGAACACGCGGGGGCCAATGATGTCTGGCAGCAGCCACAGCCTGCCAGCCCCTTGGTGCAGCACAGGTAAGTCTGAGCACGGAGGCAGAGGCAGGGGGGAAGCAGGAGATCCAGACATGGTGCACAGCTGCCTGACTCACAGGAGGCTCATGGGAAGTTTGCGTGGTGGCACCGGCAACAGGTGGAGGCAGAGGCATGGAAGGGAGGCAGGTGATCCTGGTGCAGCCGTGGGTAAGCCAAGAGATGGTGGGACGGAATGGGGGGGCACATCGGGATTGCCTGTCTCCCCCCCCCCATGCCTCTGCCTCCACCTACTGCTGGTGTCACAGCACAAGCCTCCCATGAGCCAGGTGGCCACACAGCACATCCGGATTGTCTGCCTCCTCCCGCTGTGCCTCTCCCTCCACCTGGCTCCGCCACACTCTTTTGGCCCAGAGGGAGACTGGAAGCTTTGTCTGCTTGCAAACGGAGCACTTTGAAATGGAGCAATTATGTAGTGATTAGCTCCATTTCAAAGCTCCCCATTTGCAAGCAGATGAAGCTTCTAGTCTCCCTCTGGGCAAAGTGTTTGGGTGCCTATGGGGTGCTTGGGAATGGAGCAAATCACTCCATTTCCAAGTGCCCCATAGGCGCCCAAACACTTTTCGCCTGGATGGAGAAATGACGAAGACTGGAAGCTTCATCTGCTTGCAAATAGGACGCTTTGAAAAGGAGCTAATCACTCCATTTGAAAGTGTCCTATTTGCAAGTAGATGAAGCTTCCAGTCTCTGTCAATTCTTCATCCAGGCGAAAAGTGCATCTATCCTGGGAAGCCCTGTAAGTCATTGTGGCTGAGGGCAAGCAGATGGTGGAGCAGGATTGGCCGCAAAATAAAAACATCCCCCGAAAATAAGACCTAATGGGTCTTTTGGTCCAAAAAAATATAAGACCCGATCTTATTTTGGGGAAAACACGGGGTATAAGACCCACAAAGCCACGTTAAGATCACAGTCAGGAAATCTCAAGAACACACAGAGAAACAGAGGCAGAGAGAGAGACGGGGATGGGGAGGGAGAGGGAGAGGGGGAGAGAGAGAGAGAGAGAGAGAAAGACCTGTGCTTTGCTACAAGAAAGAGACTTATTAAGACCATAGTGCAACACAATTGGCAGGCCAAGTAAATCCCATGCTATAATAACAGCTGTCTTTCTAAGCAATGTTTGAAATTACACTAATATGTAGTTTGACCCTAAAAGAATTTTTGATGACGTGTGAATGACATTTTTGTCTATTCAATGATCCAGTTGCTTTAAACTCTTTGAGATCTGATAGTCATCGTTTTGGCAGGCTTTTCTCATTGTAACTGATTATTTGAGTTCCTGTAATTTCAGTACTATCTAATTCTGGCAGTATTTTGTATTGTCCCCCCCCCCCACCTCCCATTTTCCCCAAGCATTAAAGTATGCATCCAAAATAGTTAAGGTTTTGCTTCTTGCTGGAAAATTACTGTGGGTAATTTCCAGTTTGGTTTACACCCAGCACACTCCCAGTCAATCACGACATCCAGATCAGAACAAGCACCCACGCCATGCAGTTCTGCTAACAAAATATATAGCTTAATATATTTTTATTCAATATCAGCAATTATTAAAGACAGTTAAGTGGCAAAATAGAACAAAATGTAGACAAAAGCAGGAAGAAAATACAGTATTCAGGTGGAAAATTGTAGTAGTGTGATCTCCTGGTTCCATATTATCCTGTATCACCCCATATTGTGTTACTTTTGTACCTTTGCACTCTGTGTTTCTTCTGGTTACTCACTAACAATCTTATCTTGTGCCAAACTATATTCAACTTTCTTCATGTATGAAAAAATATTTAAAGTGACAGAGCTCAGAGTACAGTGGAAATTTCAGCACAGACCTAACCAGGAAAGTGCTACATTCCTGCTGGCACAGGAATTTTCAGTAGACTCTCTTGTAATTTATATCACTTCAGTAAATTTTTGAGCTCTTTGCTCTATAGCTGTGTTTATTGACTTTAATCCTAAAGCACCTATTGGCATACAATTGGCCACTGGATGATAGAGCAGAAAGACATAATAAGCTGCAAGAGATAAAAAGGGAAGAAGACTTAATATCAACAATCTCATCAGTTGATGTAAAATTGGATGGGGGAGAGGGTAAATATTAAACAGAAGACCAGTTTTGTCCTTTTGTCTTTGCCTTCCTTTAAGTCTTCCTCACTTCCAATGATCAAAGTACTATAGTAAGATCAACATACAGTGGGGCAAAAAAGTATTTAATCAGCCACCAATTGTGCAAGTTCTCCCACTTAAAAAGATGAGAGAGGCCTGTAATTGTCATCATAGGTAGACCTCAACTATGAGAGACAAAATGAGGAAACAAATCCAGACAATCACATTGGCTTTTGAAATGAGGTTGAGAGAAATAGGCTGATCAAGATGCAGTTTGCTCATCCCTATTATTACTGATCACTGCCTACCTTAGCATCAATTTTAAATAGATACTGCTTTTTAGTGCTTTCTAGTAAGATAAAAAAATTGTGAAGGAACAGTGAGTGGGTTGAAAGGGAAGACTGATTTATGGTTGGATGCTGTTGATGAGTTTCAGAAAATGGGAGAAGCAAAAAGTTTAAAGAACAACATGCAGTGATTAAGCGGTGGGTGGATCTGTTGAAAACAAGAATGGTCTACAAGGATAGAAAAACATGGAAAATTAATGTGAATAGTGCTGGTGTAAATCAAATTGAATTAGATTTATTTTTATTTTTTCCTGATCTCTTGTCTCCTATTTCTTTTCCATACTGTTTCCCTACTCTTTTCTATACATTGCATGACATAGCTTATCCTAAAAGAGAAATACCAAGACGCTATGTGTTATGTAAATACATATTGCAAAACATCAGGATAACATTCTTTTTTGAGAAACTTAAAAGTTGCAGGTTTCACAATTTAAGAAAGGGAAAAGATGCTGTAAAATTAAAGGGAGGGAGCATCTTCATACTCCATAACTGCTCCTTTTTACTAGATAATAGCTCTATCCCATCCCCTGTCTCAGAGGAAAGGGTTTTAAAATCCTCCACTATTGAGCAAAATGATGAGACAAGTCACATAGGTTAGCTCCTTTGTTATAGCCAATATACCTTTTAATGACCACCTTCACCACAATATTTGTTCAGAGTATCTTGGAAGAGACTCTGTATACAGTACATTCTGATATTGGGTTCTTTTGTGTTCTTGTGGAAGATTAGGGGGTCCTCCTCCAGGAGGGATCAAGGAATGGATGAGAACTAATGCAATTTTTAAAATTTCCTAGGACCTCTCAAAAACTTAGAATCCTCCCCACCCATTACGTATTATTATACGATGTCATCTATATGAAGTCAAGGTCATTTGATGTAACTCTATCACTTCAAGTAATTCTTCCCTGAATCAGTTTTGAAATTGCTGAAGGCAAACCAACTGAGAATTTCAGGATATTGTAAGAGTGTAGCATCTTCTCCACAAAGTGGGGTCTTCATAAGGCTTCAAAGTTCCAATCCAATTCCAAAGCTGTAAATCCTGCCACACATCCAAGTTAAAGAAAATGCATATTGTGGTGACCCCTATCGTCTCTTGGTGCTACCCAGCATACATTACATGCTGATTTGTAAATCAACTAATAGTTGGACTGATCAATATCTTGATCTCTTGATACATAGTGCTGTATTAACTCTTTTATCCATTTATTTAAAAGATTTGTATGTCTCCCAATAATTTATTGCTGTAGCCAATAAAATGGGGAATCTTTTAAAATGTGTTTATATATCATGGCATTCTTGGTGCTAAACTTGGTTGTTTGACTGTAGACATTTCATTACCCAACTGGGTAACAGCACTGCAAGTGACTATGGGGTTTGTTGCCTGATTATATGCAGTAGCATATGTACCAATTGGCAAGGCAAAAACTGCATGAACATGAGAATGTTAATTAAATCTCAAGCTATATTTTGCTGGCTGAACAGACTGGCTTGCATGCTTCCTCTAATCTGAAAATCCAGGGACTGACTGGCATATACAGGTACAACCTTGTGTGCAAATTACTCACATTAATTTTCCAATAATTTCAAAGGCACCCACACAAGGGCAGACCACTCTAGCACACTCACAATGAGATAAAGGGTACCCATTGCCTTTTATGTCTCCTAGTGTATCAACTCTCATTCCAATAAAGAATATATCTAAGGATTTCTGAGAATTAAAATCACAATGCTTCTGGAAGGCACCAATGGATAGCTGCTTTAAGCCACAGAGTCCTCTCATAGCCCTTTTGCTGAAAACAAGAAAATATGATGCTATTTATCAGTGCAGCCAGTGCTGTAGCAATAAAAAGAAATTAGATCTGGGCATCCATGGGCATTACTTGAGTTATAGGCAGAACTCCTGACCTTCACTCCAATGATTAGCATGCTAGGCCAACCAGATAGCCTCCCCATATACACAAAGCCTAACTCTCATTTCAAAAGAGAAAACAGAAATAGTTTTACTTCCTTCATTTGAAAACAGAGATGTGCACTTTCTTTTTTCTTTTTCTTTCTTTCTCTTTCTTTCTTTCTTTCTTTCTTTCTCTTTCTTTCTTTCTTTCTCTTTCTTTCTTTTTCTTTCTTTTTCTTTCTTTCTTTCTTTCTTTCTTTCTTCCTTCCTTCCTTCCTTCCTTCCTTCCTTCCTTCCTTCCTTCCTTCCTTCCTTCTTTCTTTCTTTCTTTCTTTCTTTCTTTCTTTCTTTCTTTCTTTCTTTCTTTCCTTTCTTAAATTGAGTATGACCAGTACACCTAATAAAAGTGTGCAAGAAATCCTCTAATCATCTCACTTTTCTACCATTTGGAGAAATAATTGGCAAATGGGAAAATTAGGTTTTCCAATTTATAGACACAGGGAAGCTATTTTTTTTTATTTTTTTTTTATTTTTTTATTTCTATATTTGTGGGGTCATGGTGTTGACCTTTACAGCAGCCAAAACCATATATATTATAAATTATATATGCCAGAAAGTGAAAATATGATTTATTCAGAACTTTTGCACTGAAGCGGAGAAGATTCTGCTAGCCTCATCTTCAACTTGTTTACTCAGAAATAAATCCCTAGGCTTTGCTTCCTAGTAAGTATAGCTAGGATTGCAGCTTTGGGCTAATATTTACCAGTCCCAGGATTATATTTAACTGTTACAAGTCAGAAGCTTAGCATGTTGCATTTATTGTATGCAATCAAGAAAATGGAGGGAAGTTTTTTCCTTCTTTCTCTTTAACTGGCTGAAGATTATGGAAGGTGAAGTCCAACACATCCAGAGAACATGAGATGGAAGAACACTTTTGGTCACAAAACCTGCTCAGTGATTTATCCTTTTTTCTTAATGTACAATGTAATTGGTACCTAAATATTACTCTGATTAACTTCAGTTTATAGCAAAAGCAATAAATTATTTAAAACCCTATTCATTTTTTTTAAAAAAAAATCTAAACACAATCTGTACGTATCCATAATTCCCTTACATCCTTAGATGTCTGCAATTAGCAGCCAATTATATTGCCTGTTTTAAAAAAAGTGATAGTGGTTTGGTGGCACATAAGTTTTGGCCTTGTCTAATTAGCAATAAGTAATATTTGTGTGTGTGTTTTTTCTACAGGCACATGTTAACCTGGCTGTAAGAGGAAGGAAGGAAAGAAAGAAAGAAAGAAGGAAGGAAGGAAGGAAGGAAGGAAGGAAGGAAGGAAGGAAGGAAGGAAGGAAGGAAGGAAGGAAGGAAGGAAGGAAGGAAGGGAGGGAGGGAGGGAGGGAGGGAGGGAGGGAGGGAGCTTTCAGCCTCACTTCCTAATTAGTATTTTACTGAGAGCCATAAAGCCATAAAAGCCCCATTATGCTAATTTGGGGTTCATAGGTGTACATGTTTCAATGACTTATTTCACAGCTGAACATCTGCTCCTTTTTGCTCAAATGTGCACAATCTTTACCCTTCTTTTGTTGAGGTTTCCTGAGATTGCCTAGATCAGGAAGTTTTCTAAAGTTCTACAGGGAATTAAACACCTTTGTGCTTGGGGGTATGTTCAGACAAAGCAGGAATCTGTACTTGAAGGCTGTCATGGAGAAAAGGGCTTCTCCAAAGCATCTGAGAGCAGGACAAGAAGTAATGGTTAGAACATCATTAGAGAGAGATCCAACCTAGAACTAAGGAGAAATTTCTTGGTAGTGGAAACAGTTAATAAGTGGAACAGGCTGCCTCCAAAAGTTGTGAGAGCTCCATCATTGGAAGTTTTTAAGAAGAGACTGGACAGCCATTTATCCAGAAAGATCCATGGACTCCTGCTGGAGCAGGGGGTTGAACTAGGAGACTTCCCTCCCTATTAGTCTATGTTCTATCTCCTTCTTATACCATATATCATCTTAGTCTGGAGTGCAACTCAGCCATTTCTGGTATGAATTTATCATATATATTTTTACATTTACACTTTTACATTTGCTTAGTTTACTTCAATTTTTTTTAAAAAAAATACATACACATTGCAAACAATTCCATATTCCTTAACTATAAAAAATAGCAGTACAAACTCTCAACCTTTCCCAAAAGGAATATGATCAATAACAATGAACAATGTGAGCATATCACCTGTCTGTCAAGGTCACATTCATATGCATAGTATATAGGACACTTGCTAGAGAACTGGGAATGGCCATGGCCAATTAAACATATCCACCAATTGGCTGAATCCTACCTGTTGAAGTCAGATCTTTGCCAACCAAAGGAGAGCTTTGTTTTGTTTGTTTTTTTAGTGATGGTCCCCAAACAAAGGAACTTTCACTCTCAGCACCCATCCTGGGATAAAAAGGAAATGTTTAGGTCACTGTATAAATCTTAACAAAAAAAAATGGGGGGGGGGAGGTCTGATAGACCAGCAGCTACAAAACTACAAAGCATCACACTCCAATGTCTTTGTAAGCAAACTGTTTTCACTCAATAAAGGCTTTTATGGGAGAGATAAATAAATATTCCGAATGATCTAAATGTAATTGTAGTGACAAGGTACATAGTGAGATATTGGTGGATGCAAATGGACTGCCTGAATAGTATGATAAGTGATTAACAAGTTGCTGTGCTTGTGTTTTGTTTTGGTTTGTTTATGGTGCTGTATGGACTTTTCAACACCACTGCATTGTTTTCTTGATCACATATGAATAGCATTATTGCATTAAGGCAAAATGTTTGTTTTAAATCTCTTTGTGCTGAATTTGCTTTAATATGCTTTAACTCTATAAAGAAATTGCTAGCATCAGGCATCTCTAAGCAAAAGCTATTTGACGATCAGACGAGCAACTGTTCAACATGTTTTGGTTTGATTTAATATTTAAACATTTTAAATCATCACAGGATGATTAATACTTACGGAGGAAGACTTGGGGGGAGGGGGAAGAACTATGACATTTGTAAGATTATTGACATAAGATGGGATAAATTAGTAGCTTCATTAGAGAAATTAGGCTGAAAACACCTAAGATTCCTATTGCCAGCAATATTGTCCTCTTTGTAGATATGACAGTGAAATTTGCTTTTTCTAACAGCATTTGTATTGTGGTTTATTTTTCTTTTCTCTCATTATCTCATCATGAATTAATGCATAACCATGTGGCATGTGGAAATGGCAAACTGCAAGTTCAGATATTGAAGATGCAAAGTATAAAGAATTTTTTATACCTTCTTCCAAGAAGTTTCTATATCCAATGCTAGTATAGTATGCCATAAGAATTAGAAAAGGTTGGTGGGAAGGGAAGGAGGAAAATTTGTATGGGTCTTGTTGGCCTACAATTATTCTATGGTTGAAAATAAAACTGGAGAATTAGTCACTTTTACCCTGAAATACAGGGTAACATATACATATACAATATTTCAACCAAACATGTGAAGTTGGGAGAAGGACTAGGAAAGGAAGAAAAATTAATAGATGTTCCATATCCTGCTGCTTTGGAAATTTTAAAGTTATAACCAAGGGGTCACCATAATTACCAACTCATTCATTCATTCATTCATTCATTCATTCATTCATTCATTCATTCATTCATTCATTCATTCATTCATTCATTCATTCATTCAATTTCAATAGCTGACCAGCTCAGCCAAATGACTCTGGGTCGCTTACATATCTGTGCTGGTCCCATTCCATTTTTTGAAGAATTTATCTGAGCTGTACATAATGGATATAGCAAGATTTATCCAAAATTGGCTTTGCATGATTTTTTAAAATATATTTTTTTAAAAAAATTATTGAGGTTTTAGAGTAATAATTGTAAAAATAGAAAATAGAAAAATGAAGGGAAAAGAAAAAATAAAATAAAAAGACAACAAAGACAATAAAGTGGCTTCATCACATTGACCACAAGCTAATATATAATTTTTAACCATCTTTTAAAGTTACAGATAAAACACTGTTCTCCCCATAGCCTAATTTTCATTCATATGCAATTCAGAAAGTGTTTTTTTTTTCAGTCCTGATTCAGCAAAAAGTACATTAGTAGTTACCAGAAATATCAAACAGTTTATCCTTGAACAATACTCCAACTTTATATTCTTTTTTTCCCCACTCTTCACAATCTTAACCTTTAATTTATTTCAATGGCATTGCAGATTTTGATCTTTCATCAATCTTTAGCATTCAAGTTTTCACCAGCCTACTTTGTAAATCTCATGATGGAGCATCTCCAGATTTCTTGTCTCAACTGTTTTATGTCCAGATCCTTTTTTTATTTGCCTTTTGCATTCCCATTTTGGCAATTTCCATGCCTTCAAACTCTATAATGGCTATGTCAGGCAAAAGTTTTTTTAAAAAATTTCTCATTATCTTCTAAAAATTTATACATTGAAATCTGTATCCTTCCTGAAATACAGAAAGTTTCATTTCAGTTATTCCCCATGAGTATATTTAATTACACATTTGTTTTTCAAATCGTATAGCAAAAATAACCCATGTTCCAGTCTCTCTGGTATCCCACTCTGTTTAATTCTTTTTAAATCTTTTTTTTTTTTGCTTTTTACCATTGGTATATTATTTTAAATTCATAAATGCTTAAAATTTAAAATTTCTTAAATTGGAAGAAGGTAAAACTCACCATGTGTCAAATTAAGCTTGCCATTTTGAAGGTCTTTAATATCCATAAAATTGTTAAACCCAATATTGAATGTAATTAAAATGTGGTTGACTGGCTTAGTCCTTATTAAAGGCTCTGCTGCTGTGAGAACAAAGATGTTGTTTCCATCAGCTCCTGGTGCTCAAATCCATGGGCGACCAGTTTCATTGTCTCCTCATGGGAAGCTGACTTCAGAACACACATGGGTGATCTCCCATTCTCTCCTTCTCCAGAGGTTTCAAAGGCCTGGTGTGCTCATCAATTTTTCATTATTCACATTGGTCATCTTCTCTGCTCATTTGCAAGGACACCTTCAGTCAACCACAACTCACAGTAGAAGCAATTTGTGCATGATTTCTAAAACAAATCTTTATAACATCTTATTTGAACTTAGCAGGGTCTTAACTGGGACTATTTTCATGCGAAGTGTGCCATCTACTTCCAAACTGCAGATCTTCTTTGTGAAAAAAGTTAAAAAGTTGCTGTATTCCCAAGTAGTCTGTGACTCTCCTGGGAACTCCATGGAAGAGTTAGAGAAATGCCTAAACCACAACAGCAATAATTTCTCTCTTATTCAAACTCTCTAAAACATGGCACTTTGGAATTAGTGCAAAGTTGCTCTCATGAAGTCTAAAATAGACTAATAAGAAGTGTTTGACTATTTATATATGCAGCAGTATGCTTCTCAAGTGCAAATTGAACAGATATATTTAGCTTTCTGTTGGGAGTCATGAAATTGGCATCAGATACAAGGCAACTGGCATGAGAATTCTCCTATTTCTTAAGCTAAATGAAAAACAGAGGAGTAAGCAAACAGTGATTAAGCGCCCAAGTAGCCCATCCTTTTCAGACAAGCAGCTTCTTGCAGAGATCCTGAAGAATAACCAGTCTTTCAGAACTAAGGGACTTTGTTTCCCTTCTCAACACATCTCCATTTCCCTTGTAGTTATGCTTGGTCTCCTTCCATCAGGATACTACACTATGTCCTTCTTCTGCTAAGGAAGTGAAACAGATCCTGCTTTTAATTGGATTGTTCAAACTAAGGCCCTGAAATCCACTAAGACTAATATGAAGTAGACAATTATTTGATTTCCTGCCCATGAAACAATGTAAATATTCATCTTTTCCTAGCCTTCATTGAACTTGAAGGCTAGCTTCCTCTGGTTGATAACTTTGTTTCTGGAGAAGCCTTTATATCAGCTTGGCTGGCACATGGGTTTTTTGTTTGTTTGTTTTGTTTTTGTTAGCTCTGCAATGCCAAACTAAAAGCAGCATTTGCACAGAGTGGACATGCTTGTAGCAACATGTCTGAAGGATGAATGGGGTACAAAGATGCCATTATCACCAGTCTAGCGGTCTGCCCAATTTAATGCTGCTGTTCCTGGGTTCTGCACTCTTAAAATATATATCCCCATCCATATCTTGGGCCATTGAGAGAGGTAGTGGAAATCATCACCTGCCATTTGGAGATTGTCAGGATATTAATGGGGAAAATCAGACTCAAGCCAAACAAGATGAAATAGCTGTTGATTCAGAGGCCATCTGATTTTAGGATTGCATTATCATTGACTTGATGAAGATAGATTTCACCAGGCAGATCAGACTTCAGATCTTCCTTTAAACTCCTGGTCAAAAAGCTAGTGGAGACCATAACTAGAAGGACTTCTGTACTGCTTCAACTGGTGTAGCCTTATCTGGAACATGGCTATTTGTCAGGGCCTGGTACTTAGGGACCATCCTTCTCTAGCAGTTTCTGTTTTTCTACCCAAATTGCTGGACGGGGGGGGGGGGGGAGAGAACTTGCTAAGAATGCCTGATCACCAGGAGGCAGGAGCTTGGAATGAGCATTGTCTCCAGTATCTTCCGTTCTTTGTAACAGCTTGTTCTCTGATGTAAAGATGGACTTACTTTTATGCCTTCTGGAAGCAGATGAAAATGTGGCTTTTCTGGAGGGTCTTTGAAGAGATTAGCAATATCATATTCAATAACAAATGAAGGCAAATATATACGTGTCCCAGGATAATGTTGCAGGATCCAATCTGGATCGTTCACCGGGACCGGAGTTTTAATTTCCCAAGCTTTCGGACTCGTGCCGGAGCCCCCATCCTCAGGGAACTTCTCTCTAGTTTCTCTTTTTGCTGCTAAAGAGAGGAATTCCCTGAGGATGGGGGCTCCAGTATGAGTCTGAAAGCTCGGAAGACAAAGCCTCTGGTCCCGGCGACCGACCCAGGTTAGAGCCTGCATATTCAATAAGTTTAACATGCTTTTTACATTAAGATGAGACTTAATTGGATTATTTTAATACAAGTATGGCTTATATTTTTTATAAGTACATTCTCTAAGCTGCTTTGAGTTTGGTTTCAGACAGCAGATAAATCTCATAAATGAGTAAATAAATAAACATGTGGGTTGGCTTTGACCAGAAAGTAGCAGAAATGTTGGGTCTGTCACATGTGAAAGAATCTGAGAGCTTTTGGGGTTGTTGAATATAATATAGTATTTCTTCTCTTCTGAAAAATTATGTAGGACCACAGCAACCAGAAGCTTTGTCAAAATAATGGGTATGAGTCTTGATGTCATGGACACAATCTGTCCTTTGTATCATTGAGCACAACACCATGTCACAAATACAAAATAACATTCTTTCATTTGACCTCTTGTCCTCCTGCAAATGGCCTTTTAATGGAAATACTCCAGGAAATGGGAGTATATGGGACAATCCAAACTACTAAAATAGTACTGAGGATGATGTTTTAACTGATTAGTTTTGTTGCCTCAAAAAAATATTAAATAAGCAAACTCTCCTTAGATATGCAGCTGTGTGCAGCTTTTGAATATCTGCCACTTTGCCCTTCTTTGAATATGCGTCTGTATGGGTAACCTGGGAAAATCAGTCCCAGTTCCAATATAATGCAGTGGTTAAGGTATTGGACTGGGAGTGAGACAATGAAGCTCACGGCATGACATTTAATCAGTTGTTCTTTCAAAGGATTTACTCAGCCCTATTTTCACCCATCTGTCCACTATCTATATAGACGACTCTTATTTTACAGTATTCTCATCCTTGCGTCTGTAATCCTGCAAACTCTGACATAAAGGACACTGACATGGAGAAGAAGAAGGATCAAGGAGGCATATTAGGATGGATGTTCAAGGATTGCTGGAGGGAGTGGATTCCTCCTCATTTTGTTGCAGGAACCACCTAAATTTAATTAATAATAATTTGTGGAGGGGTTGTTTTCCTGGAAAATTATACAAATTTCTTGACAGAAGGTTTGGATACAGCTGGATGTACTAGCTGTCATTAAACACTAGGAATGGGCTATATTTAAAATATACAATACCTTGTTTGATGACTGGGACTGCAAATTTCTCCTGTACAGTGGTATGGCTAAAAGTAATTTGATTCATTTGAAATCCATTGCATTTTACAAAAAGCAAGTGTTACTTTATAATAATTCCTTTGGTTCCACAAGTGTACCTTCTTCAGCTTACAAATAACTTTAACATTTAAATCCTTGCTATTATTCTTACAGATAAAAAGGACAATATGTTTACATTATGAACAGAGAACTGGAATTTGCCTTAATAATATCAATTGGTGGTCAGAGAGAGGGGAAAAAAAGTAGTGCTGTTGAGCTATCATCCCTGAGGTATAAAAAATTCAAACAACTGGATGATAGCAAAGCCCAAAAAAAATCCTCTGATTCTTTCCTGCTGTCTAGTAATCCTCAGGATCAATAGACAGTAGGTAGAACATAGGTCAGAATTCCAAGTGATTTGAGAATGGAATTATATGTGATGGTTAATATGCTAATGAGCAAAAATTCCTGGGGCCAAGCTAAAGTCTATAACCCAAATACATTTTCTCAGGAAAACTGAAACAGTTTGCTCAGCCATAAAACATTCAGGACAAGGAATGCTGATCAACTGGGAAAAGATACTGTAAGGCACGGGTGTCAAACTCACGACGTCACGTGATGTGTTGCGACATAGCGTGACTTTTTTCCCATTGCCGGCAATGGGGTGGGCGCGGTTTTGGTGTGACGCATCTGGCCGGCAGTTTGACACCCCTGCTGTCAGGTTAGCAGAGCTTTGGAAAAGCAAAAGAAACTCACTCCTTAGAAAGAAACTATGTCTATCATATCCTGTCTGGCCATTAATGTAACATTTATCTTTAGGCAGCCATGCCCTCCTGCATGCATTGCTGCAGCTCAAAATATTAGTTTGTATGTGCTTCTAATAATGTAATAATAATAATAATAATAAAGTTGGAAGGGACCTTGGAGTCATCAAGCCCAACCCCCTGCTCAGGCAGGAAACCCTATACCATTTCGGACAAATGGCTGTCCAGTCTCTTCTTAAAAACTTGCAGTGTTGGAGCATTCACCGCTTCTGGAGGCAGGTTGTTCCACTGGTTAATTGTTCTAACTGTCAGGAAGTTTCTCTCAGTTCCAGGTTGCTTCTCTTCCTTGACTAGTTTCCATCCATTACTTCTTGTCCTGCCCTCAGGCGCCTTGGAGAATAGCTTGACTCCCTCTTCTTCGTGGCAACCCCTGAGATATTGGAATACTGCTATCATGTCACCCTAGTCCTTCTTTTCATTAAAACTAGACATACCCAATTCCAGCAAACGTTCCTGATATGTTTTAGCCTCCAGTCCCCTAATCATCTTTGTTGCCCTTCTCTGCACTCTTTCTAGAGTCTCAACATCTTTTTTACATTGTGGTGACCAAAACTGGATGCAGTATTCCAAGTGTGGCCTTACCAAGGCATTGTAAAGTGGTATTAATACTTCACGTGATCTTGATTCTATCCCTCTGATATCATTCTTAGAATAGGAAGCAGCCAGTATTCCAGATACTCTTCATTTTTCTCTGATTTGAGCTGACTCAAACTACAATATGCTGATCTATTGTTCTTTCCACACACATATCTAGCCAGATTACATCACCCTAGATCGAAGGAAGAACTTGCCTTCTTTTAGATATTTTTCTACTTAAGTCACAGGTTGAGGCCAATCAGATAATTACTTAGTTCCCATGGTAGCATGTTTCTAGCTTCACTTGACAGGCATAGTAAGATTATTAAAAAACAAACCTTTTCAAACATTAGCCTTACACAATGTTACACAATGGGAAGGGATAGTAGAGAGCATTCAATCCAGAGAGGCAGACTATAGACTGGGAGGGGAAGGTCTCTGTGTATTAAAGATTTGCAAGAACAAAAACCCATCTCAGATTCCATTATAAACATTGCTAGTTGGGGGAAGCAGGACTGAGTTTTTCTGGAAAAGCCTTGGGAATTTAATTCTGATGCTAATTATAAACTCCTGAGGTAAGGATTTTTGTTTATCACACCAGTATTCACTGAGGTTATTAAGAACAGATTGGACAACAATTTGTCTGAAATGATATTGGGTTTCCTGCCTGAGCAGGGAGTTGGACTAGACACTAGAGGACCTCCAAGGTCCCTTCCAACTCTGTTATTCTGTTATTTTCCAACTGGATCTAAATTGGAATTAAGATCCTGCAAGTCTGAAGTCATCCCATCTCTGTTCTAATTTTACTTCCCAAGTTTATAACATTAAATAATGATCTACTAGATTTGCCCGAGATCTACCTAGTCCACCCTCCTGCTTACAACAATGGTCAATTAGATAGTGCTTCCATTGATTTTCATGTAAATGTTCTATAATGTAAATGTTCTATAAAACAACATAAGGAATCCTTGAGCAGATTGGAGTTTCCTCAGACTCAAGCACTTCCTTCAAGGGGGCTTTACAATGTTCATGCAGTTGATTTTATTTACCCAAATTATCCAAATTAAAGTATCCAAATTAAAAATTTGATGCTACATTCTGTTGCATCAAACAATGTTTCTCAAACCCAGCAACTTTAAGATATGTATACTTCAACTCCCAGAATCACCCCAACCAACATACAAGATAATTTTTATAATCAGTATGCACCCTGCTTAGAAAGAAAAAAACATTTCCAGCAGCAGGGAATGCTAATTCCAGATCATTTTGTTCTGTAATATTCACTTCAAATTCTCAGTTCTGAAAAGTTTAGACTGAAGTATCTGTGTAGTGTTGTTTGTTATCTGGGTTCATACAACCATCTGGACTAGACTAAAAAGGAACTAAGTAGTTTGTGTATTATGTAAATTCAGCTATTATCAAGGCATGTTGGGTGAATCCGACCACTATGTTTGCCATATTGTTTATTTATTTGGGCATCATATAATATATGAAAACAGCAATTGTTTTTGGTTAACCTGGACCCAGCTCCTTAGTATATACTGATATTTATAGTGCTATAATTGGTTGGTAAACATTCTTCTAGCAAGATAGCGAACTGTTCAGACAATAGCTAGTTGCAGTGTAAACAGAAGGGACCCCTACTAAGGCTGGTTCAATACAAAAAGGTTGGGTTATAATTATTATAAAAACATTCTCACTACAGATGTAATCTCAGTAGGGCAGATAAAAAAAGAAAAGGATTTTTTTATGGAAGAGTGAGAATCATTTATTGCATCCCTACAAGTATTGCAGAGGAATTGGAATTTTTAAAAAAGTGGTTTCCATCAAGTTCAGGTTGAGCCCTGAAATAATTTTGAGTAACCTCAACCATGAGATGGATGACACATAAATTTAATAAATGATAATAAATTTAATGCAAATTAAATCAGATTTATGTTTGGTTCTTATCTGGTACCCATGGATTATTTTTAAAAGCCAATATTTTTTTGTCAAATGTGAGACCATAGTACTTTGAGTTAAATCTATAATAAGGATTACAGTTTTGACCAGGACAGGATCTCTGCAGGTACATTAGGTAGAAGTTGTAATGGATGGCAGAATCAAATAATACTTCTAATATATATATATATATATATTGCTAATTGTGTTATTGTATACATCAAGGCTCTGGAGACTATAAGGTAGTAATCCAATATTTATTTATCTGGATATAAGCCCCACTATATTCACTGAGACGTAGATCCAACTAGACTTATATAGGGTTGAAAAGTAAACATGCATATTAAAGATTATGTTCCTCAAACTCCTACCATATTTTATGTTTCAGTTGCAAATCTCTGCAGTAGAAGCAGCATCTTCCAGATTTTAGGGAGAAGTCTCCATGTACTGTCAGGAGACTGCATGAAATGTCTGGAACAAATTGTTTTAATAGTCTTTCCTTCCTGCAGAGGTTTGTGATCCCATTTAACCCAACACAAAGAGAATGGAACCCAGAAAAGACCCAAATCATGACACATCTAATTTGAGGTAAACACCAGATCTAGAGCTTTGCCAGCCATGTCAGGCCAGAGATGACCTGAGACAAGCCCATATCTTCTGTGGTGGTTTTGAATTCCTGACAAGCTCCAATCCCAAGGAGACAAAGTTAAAATCATCCCTCTGCAGCATGATTTCATTTTTTTTCTTTTTGTTTGCCTGAATCCAAAAGGATGCTAAGTGACTTACTTCCTTCTTTTAATAAGATGATACAACTAACAAAAAAAAAATCTTGGAAACACGAGTATTAATAATGAAGCAAATTACAAAGAAAAGGGTAGCAAGTTTTCCCACTACTTTAGTGGCAAAAAAATGAGCTGTTTTTTCTTCTGTAGAATATGTAGCTTTCTTTATATATTCAGGTTACAATCAAGAATTTTATTACCTGGTGTATTGCTTGTGTTTGTTATAATTTGTTGTCCTCTGTTTTTCTTAAGGTGCTCAGAAGCGTGTAAGCTATAAATTATCATTTATTCTAATTACCACACAATTCCCTGAGGAAATTAAACTAGCAATATGCAGAGCCACATCACAGTGGCAGAACTAACTCTGGAAAAGCTGAAAAAGCTGAGGAAATTCAAGTAGATAAAAATGTTTTGGGCTTCATATACTGGCCATTGTTTATGCCCCCCTAGAGAAGCCAAACTCATACTTGGAGAATTATTGGGCCAAAAGTGGATTAAACTCAACTCTTCCAATTTCCTTCTATGAAACCGTCCTTCTAGTAGGGCCCAGTAAATATGCCTTCTCTATTGCAGTGCCCATCCTACAAAATGGCCTTCCTAAATGTTACAGAGACCTCAAATGTTAGGGCCATGAACTAAAATCTATGTTTTTTGGAGTTGAGAGTTCATTTCTTGGTTGCTGTACCATCATTATTTTTAATTCTATTTTTGTTCTGTTTATAGGGTTGTTATTATTTCTGATCAAAGGATTCAAATTTTTATTTTATGGGTTTTGTATGAGGATTGGTTGTTAGCTGCATAGAGATGGACAGCCATTTTCTAGATGAATAAATTATGTCCTAAACAGAAACTTTGGTTATAAAATCTTAACATGCAGCAGGAATTGCTGTTCATATTTACCATAGATACCAATCGTGCTCTCCATTACATAGACATACCCAGGAACTATATGTTCTAGTTGCATGGAGCTTCTTCACATAAGCAGCTGCTGACAACAGTTAGGGATCTCAAAGAAATAAATTAGTGAGGTGACTTATGTTACCTATATTATAACACTGAATGCTCTCTCCTAATTTTTTAAAATAATAACATTGGTAGTTTTTTATTGCAGGGTGTTTTTAATCTTGTTAATTTTATGGTCTCTTATTTATGCCACCTACATTTTGTGACATGGGCAGAAATATAAATATATGGTTCTCCTCAGTCTTTTACGATCCTGTTTCTCCCCCAGCACTAGCTCAACATTAATACATATGTTGAATAAAAACTACTGTAAGGAACTAAAAAAAATTACTTAATGAATATGTATTAAAATGAATAATTTTATAAAAAGGATTGATAAATAAAGGAAATCCTTAATTATGAAAATGGATGTAATTACCAATATAGTTGATTGCATGTCTCCATAGTCTGTGGAAATGACATGTTTAAATTGCTATTAAAAGCAGGTATTTTTTTTTCTAATAATCCTCACTATCCGAAAAGAAAGATAGCACTGCATTAGTTGCCCACCCCTCCGACTTCCAACTGGTAAAGATAAAGGCAAGTAGAAAGTATCTTCTATTTGTTGTCTTGAGATTTCCTTTGCTTGGGAACATTGTCTACAAAGAAAACAACTTTTTCTCTAAGAATCTGTATCATTCGGGTATTGCCGTATGTGACACAATTATGTTTGCAGCAGAAGAGACTGCTCAAAGTAAGTAGCTGAAAAAAGCAGAAATCTGTTGAAAAATACAAGATTTGTCAAGAAAAAGGAAGACTATAGGCAGACCAGCAGAAAGGAAGACGTTTGTTCCTCTTAACATAAGACCATCATACATGTAAACTGGACACATTTGGTCTGCTTAGTAAGCTTAGAACAAAATGGATCTTTGGAGGGGGAGGGGAAGCAGCAATTGGAAGGCTGTTAGGCAGCATAAAAGAGGAGAAAATGATGATATTAGAGGACTGGAGGCTAAAACATATAAGGAACAGTTACTTGGAATTGGGTATGTCTAGTTTAATGAAGAGAAGGATGAGGGGGGACATGATAGCAGTGTTCTAATATCTCAGGGACTGCCACAAAGAAGAGGGAGTCAAGCTATTCTCCAAAGCACCTGAAGGCAGGACAAGAAGCAATGGATGGAAACTAATCAAAGAGAGAAGCAACCTAGAACTAAGAAGAAATTTCCTGACAGTTAGAACAATTAATCAGTGGAACAGCCTGCCTCCAGAAGCTGTGAATGCTCCAACACTGGAAGCTTTTAAGAAGAGATTGGACAGCCATTTGTCTGAAATGGTACAGGCTTTCCTGCATGAGCAGGAGGTTGGACTAGATGATCTCCAAGGTCCCTTCCAACTTTATTATTATTATTAAGAAAATAACCTGTATTATTATAAGCATGCTGAATCAGGATCTGTCTAAAGGGTTTGTTGTCTGTAAAAAGCCAGAAAGTGCTGCCACCTACCCTTAAGACAAGCTGCCAGGTTGTCATGCCTGCGAAAGTGACTCTGGTGTATATGACAAAGACAATTCTACCATGATTTCTCTCTTTCTGCCACTCTAAATCAGCAGTCCCCAACCCCCGGTCCGTGAACCATTACCGGGCTGCGGCATGCCAGCAACCTGGCCGCACAAAAAAGCCCCATCCACGAGATGCAGGCAGCACACAAAAGCACACACCCTCCAGTCCATGGAAAAACCTCTCTCCATGGAACCAGTCCCTGGTGCCCAAAAGATTGGAGACCTCCACTTTAAATAATTAATAAGCTAACTAACCATTTGCTCCTTTTTCATGACTCATAAAACCAATTACCTCACAGAGCTATTTCTTTCTGCTTACAACTGTGTAAGAAACACAGCTTGATTCTGGTAGTCCCATCTCAAGGGGGCTGAAAAGGGCAAACAAAATGACAAGAAGGTTGTGCCTTCTCCTTCATGAGCACACTTTGTTTGCTTAGTACAGAAAACAAAGATCTAGGAAGGAAGAACAGCACAACCGTTTATAAAATTATGCATAGTGTGAGACTATGGAAATAATTTTTTCTCCTTTCCTCTTATATCAGTAAATAGTTAAGGACTACACTTTTATCACACAATTACTGACCAAATTATGCAAAAAGTCCAGCCTTCCATTTGCTTGACCTTCCCTCGCCTCATGTCCACTCAGTTTTATTCTCCCATTTGTCTTTCCTTTATTCCTTCTGCAGCTACAGGAAGTCCTTGACTTACAACCACAACTGGGACCAAAACATCCATCTCTAAGCAATGCAGTCATTAAGAGTCACACTCAATTCTGTGATCTATTTTGCTGCAGTTGTTAAGCAAATCTGGTTTCCCCTATTGACCTTGCTTGTTGGAAGACCCCTAAGAAGGTCATAAATGGCAAGCATGTAACACCGGTATGTTACAACTACTGTAAATACATGCTGGTTGCCAAGCACCCAAACTTACCAGTTGTAAGTTACTTTTTTCAATGCCATCATAACTTTGAAGGGTCACTAAACAAATGTTTGTAAGTTGAGGACTACCTGTATTCCTTCCCTTTGTCCATTTCCCCCACCCCACCCCACCCCACCCCCTGGCATCCTTTCTTTCTGCTGGAAGAGAAAAGAGGGATAGTGTGTGGATAGCATGTGTATACTCATATGTTTTTGTACAGTTTGTACATCAGAAAGGGTTGTTATATGCAAATAGGAGATTAATAAAAAAAATAATGGGCACAATTATTTTATAGGCAAGTAATTTGAATTGGTGGTTATTAATTTAATTAACATCACTTGATTCCTTTTTGTTCTAGTAATGCATTTGTTAGAATGTGGCTTCTGGCAGATGCATGTCTATGAGCATAACAACAGCCCTGCTGGATCAGGCTGAGGCACATCTTAATACATGCAACGAGATAGAGAAATACACCTCTCCCAGCGCAGCTGCCCTGTAATTAGTTTTTGGAGGCAGATTATCCCCAACCTGAAGGAAACATTAAATCTTTAAGACCAATAGCCCTTAATTCTGTTCTCCGTGACTTTCTCCATTGCTTTGTGTTTGTTAATTATCTTTATGGTTGAAGCCATATGCACTTACCCCTTCAATACTGTAAAATATTAAAACAATATGTAATAACAATACAGTACAAAGCAAGATAGTAATAATAACCTTCACCTTGCCCACTCTGAGGACTATCACTCTCAACAATGTAACAATCACAAAGGGAAAGCTGACCTCTCAAATCTGTCACAGATCATGCCTGGCCTTAATTCCTTTTCCAAATGGCAAAGATGCTGGTGTTTATCTGACCTCAAGTGCTGCGATGTGAACCTTATAAGGACCTCAGATCACCTGGCATTTGTTCTAAGACAAAAAACAATAACAACAAATTACTGTGTGGCCAGCCTC
Source organism: Azemiops feae (assembly GCA_023970755.1). Classification (NCBI taxonomy): domain Eukaryota; kingdom Metazoa; phylum Chordata; class Lepidosauria; order Squamata; family Viperidae; genus Azemiops; species Azemiops feae. The sequence continues at coordinate 1,141,593 of JALGBA010004225.1, forward strand.
ATAATTCAGGCTCTGATGAAGACCAGGTTTGATATGGTTTCCCTCCAATTCTCCTCCAATGAAGGTAAGCTGAAATCCCCCAGGTCCAGGCCTAGGACCTCCAACAGCCATCTGGAATGCTTGGAAGGAAGGAACACAGCCATGCAGCAGGGGAACAGCAGCAGTCCCAGCATGGACCTCAAGTCCAACACAATAGACCAGAAATCTACAGAACAAAGTCTCTAGTAACCTGCAAAGCTTCCTGCATAGTAATTAGCTCTTTTTTTACCCATCTGGGTCTTGGTAACACATGCCAGATCTGCCCTTTCATCCATAACTGAAGAGATGAGGAAAGATTTGTTAAAGACAGACATACCACTGGCTTTCACAATGAGGCCATAAGCCAAAGCTGGACCTGGTCTTAGCCAATCCCAGTTCTGTAAGAGTAGCCCTCCCAGCATATCTCTCTCTGTTCATTGCTATCCTGATCTTCATCTTTTTTCTTTTCCTAATGTCATATTCCACCAATTACTCAATTTATACAAATGTAAACATCAACATCAACAGGAACATCTCTATCACATGCCTAGTTGACATTTTCAAAACACTATAGAAGATTGGTGAAGCCCAATTTACTTTTGCGGACTCCATGCTGATTTTCTTTCAGCAAGAAAATATGAATGGCTATTTTTTCTTTGATTATGCTTCCTACCAATTTTGCCCACAACAAATGTTACCCTGACCAATTTATAATTTTCAATATTTTCCCCCATCCTTTGTAAAAATACAGTTGTCACATTTGGTGCCTTCTAGCCTTTGATATGAGTCCAATTTGAAGGAAAAGTAAAATATTGAAAATGTCAACTTTATTCCAACAATTTTACAGTAAAGCACAGTCATTTAGACTGTAGCATCAGCTGGGATGGGTGAGGAGAGGAGGCACAAAGAGAGTCAAAAAAGTCAAGACAGCAGGCACCATCATATGCCCAAAGGCCTGTTCCTTTTTAACATGTTACAACATGAATAGAAGGAATAAGGCTTTGATTTTGGAGTCACAGCCATTATCCTGATTGTTTTTAATCTCCCCTTGCAGACATCCCTGGATTTAACCTAACTAAACTTTGGTTTCTTTGCCAAGGCCTGAGCACAAACATACCTAGTCTATATAAGTGTAACTGAAGTTCCTCAATATTACAGCTTCTCCTTTTGGTGCCTCTGAATTTTTTTTTCACCATCTCAAGATCACTCTCAGCAATTAATTAATTGCATATTTCAAGATCTAATTTATATTTGTGACCAGATTTCCACTTATATTAATTCTGAAGAGGAAGCCAGTCTTCCATTGTTTTTCAGTATCTAATAGAAGAGAATATATGTAGCTCATAGTTGAACTGTGGAGCCCTTGGTGCTCTCTGAGCTTGGTTATTTTCTTGCAGATGATTTATTATCTGACTGGATAACATCATCCGGGCACTCCATAGAATATGTTCTGAAACATCTCCAACATTGTGAACCAGATGTGAATTTTTCTCCAGAAATCAGTTTAAAAAAATGTTTTTAATGTTACTTTTTAAATATTATGCTCTAGCAGCCTGATTCCATTTCAGTCCAAATGAAGCTTGTGTGTCTTGGGCAAATATGGTTTTCCCCCTGAAATTTCCTGGTGCCTAACAAATCTAAAGCTCTCCACCTGGCACCACCATTTCATCCAACAACTTCCCAGTTTCCTGGTCTACTGGTGCCACACATGTAGCAGGGAATACTTGTCAGAATTCCACCCTGGCCAGCCAGGTTTTTTACGCATGTGCGTGTACACACACACACACACACACACACACTTTGGGTTAATCTCCATGATTAGTTTCACCTAGAGTTTTAGCAACTTTAGGCTGACAATATACTGAAGCTGACCTTTGCCAAGCATTGTCTGTGTTTATACACTTTTTTGTCTATCCTTCTTTTGGAGGAACAGCATCCTAAATTCAGAACCATCTTGCTTTCAGGTATTTCAGGTAAGTAAGTATTGTGGTACTTGTTGTAAAACTTCAGATCAGGCTAATTTCAATTGAGGCTACCTATTTTCCAGCCAAAATGTTACAGTGAACAGTGAAGCGATTTTACTGACATTTAACTATCTGACATATACAAAAATATGACTTGTGTAAATGCTAGTGGAAAAAAATATATTTACTAATGAAATCATTTCAAGCAAATGGGGATTTAACCCTGGCTCTCTGGCAAAATTCCAGAGCTGGTAATTACATTCCAGCTATTTGTATTTCCCTTTGGAATTTCTTTCATACAAGTTAGGGCTTGGTTTCTATTTTAAACAGGTACATGCTTGTCAGGTTTTAAAAAAAACAATTTCCAACAGAAATGCAGGGGAGCTCTGGGAATAAGTGAGGCAGAAGATGAACATATTTGAGGGAAAAGGTGAAATACAGAAGCAAGTTAAGTTTCAGCATGTATGGGAGAGACAGTTTTCACAATTTTTAAAGAACCACACTTGCATCTGCTCAATAAAAATTAAAACAAAGTATATGGTTCCTTTTCAATATCTCATAATAGCTATAGCAAGGTATAATCCTCAGTCACCTGATAAGAATGTTCCTTGATTGGAGTAACACAGATTAATCATCTCCTCTCTCTTTCATTTAAACCTACCTGTAATGGTACATGAGAATGATCTTGGGAGACAGGAGGAATAGCTGCAGAGTAGACAACGGTCAGATAAGTAGCAGCTGAGTCCACAGAAGGAATGTGGGTTTGACAAGCATTTCAAAAGGAATCCTCCTAGTTTGTTAGACTGTAAAGTTTAGTGGGGAAGAGAGATACTTCTAACCTTTTAAGATTCTGTCAATGTAACCTTCCAATAACATTAAAGCTAGTATTTCTAAGTATGCTTCTTGTCTGGAATACCTAACACAGTGTTGTTGTGAGGATAAAAAATTAGATGGACTATGAACCTCAAAGTAAAGCTGCAGACATTAAGGTGGGACTCAGTACCTAATGGAGAATATAGGTATAATAAGAATGCCCTGTTAAAGAGATGTAGGGTGTCCAGATGGCAAATATACATGAAATCTTTGACACAGATTATTATTCACAAATATTATTCAAGTCTATTGGTTCCATAGAATTCCCTGTGATCTTGCCAATTTTCTCATGCAGTGCTACAATTGTTTTAATTTGCATTAATTATTAGTTATTTTAATAAGCTGTTTTAATCTGTTAAACATTACTGATCACATTGAGAGCTACTGTAAATATGATGGAACATTAGAGGGCGATATTATTAGGACTAGGCTAAATGGGAAATGGGAGTTGGAAAGCTAGGATTCATTGGAGAAGGTGGTGCAGGTAGCCCTCAACTTATAACCTTTTGTTTAACGATCGTTCAAAGTTATAACAGCACCGAAAAAAGGGACGTACAGCCAGGACTCACACTTACAACCATCACTGCATCCCCATGATCATGTGATCAAAATTCAGGTGCTTGGTAATTGACATGTATTTATGACAGTTGCCATGTCCTGGGGTCACATGATACACAACCTTCCCAGCCAGCTTCTGACAAACAAAGTCAATGGGGGAAGCCATATTTGCTTAATGGCCACATGATTCACTTAACTACAGTGATTTGCTTAACAATAGTGTCAACAATAGTGTTAAATCAGGCACAAATTACTTAGCAATCAGTTTTTTAAACAACACAAACTCTGGTCCCAATTGTGGTCATAAGTCAAGGACTACCTGTTGTCAGAAATAACAGGTAGGGATAAATATCAATATCAAACTAGAATTAGCATAAAGTAGCAAGCAAGGAGTCAGGATCAAAAGAACCCAAAGTGATAATGGAGCTTTTTAATCCAGTTAGAATATTTCCCAGTGTCTATTGCATGCAAATCACCAAGCATATTTGCTTATTTTGATGCTTTTTTTAAAAGAATACCAGATAAATATACAAAAGGAGAAAGCATTGGAAAATTGCTGGGAAAAGTAATTTATGATCATATATTAGATTTCATCTGATTAGAAGTAATCCCAAATGGGAATAATTAGGATTAATTGCAACAGTGCATGCAATGCATATATTATGAGAATGTAGGATAAAGTATTCTAAAAGTTTCCATAAAATCATACCAATGCAGAAAGAAATAAGAGTGTATATGTAATCAGTATTTTTCAAACTTGTCCACTTTAAGAATTCTGGGACTTGAAGTCCACACATCTTAACATTCCCAAATTGGAAAAACACTGATATACATCATTGCTGTTGGGTATATTGTGAACTGCCAATCAGTGCTTCTTGCTTCCTCAACTGTTGTCCAAGTTTAAATGCTTATGGGGAAATTTCAAAACTTTTTTTATTTAAGATTCTCCACCTTTATGGTGAGCTTGGAATAGACCAACTTTCAGACAGCAAACACAGTTCATTCAAAGAATAGCCCTTTGTGAAGGTAGCACACATTGCTATCTAGAACCAACTTTGGCCCCAAACCCATAGTGACATAGCTGCATCTTAATCTTTAACCCTAAATTTGTATTGTAGCATTTTGCTGTGCCTGTGAATCTATTTAGGCTTTAGTTGTATTGGTTCTGATGCACAAGTTAAAGTGTTTTATAAAAATCATTTTAGTAGTTTATGTATTTGTAATAACTCACAGGACAAAGATTTGTTCCTTTACGTTACATTAGAAATTATATCAATAAACTAGAGTTAGATTCATCATGCCTTTGTTAATCCATATGAATCAGTCTAGTTTAGAAGTAAAAAAATCATTTTTTGTTGACTGATATAGATGAACATGTAAAACAACAAATTGCATTGTTTGCAGCGGCTGTAAGAAAGATATGAAAGCATATGTTGAAAAATAGTGCTGTTGATATTAAAAGGGGTTGATTTAACTGATATGGATTGTAATTTTATATGAAATTTGCTAAAACCTATGGTTGCAAATAAATGTGTATGTTACCATCAATGTGTGAAATTAGGTATTTTATAAAATGCCTAGGAAATCTATAGAATGCCAAAAATGGGACGTCAAAGTATGAAATGCTGAATATTTCACAAATTTCCTGGGCATTCAATGCAATGCCAAAAGGCAAACTGGCAAAGTATAAAATACTCCTGCTAAAATGTTTTTCTTGTTGCAACAAGTAGGTTACTACTGGGTTTTTTTCTCTTGTTTTTTTTCAGTAAGAAAACCCTGTATTATATTTTGCATAGTTTCTTTCATTTTCATATACATCTTTTCAATAACCCTAACCCTAATCCTAGCTTTAATCCTAACCTTAGCTCCAACCCTTTTCATGAGTCTCTTTTCATACTTTGTCATTCTCATAATGCCTAGGTATTATATACAAAGCTTAGAGAAAGTTTATAGCATATTAAAATAGCACTAAAATAGCACATATATACTAAATGTATTAAATGGCTTTATAATTTACAATGCAATTAGTTATAATGTCATTAGATTAGGGCAAATGGGTATAAGGGCTTCAGATGATTTTATCTACATTCCAAAAGTTTACTTTCACTCCTCATTTGTAGAAAAGTAAGCAATCATAGCTTGAGTGATTAGCAGCAGCTAATTTTCTAATAGCTATCATGGAACACTTGGCTACTATGTAAATGAAACATCTTGCGGGAGGGGGCTTCAGAGCCAAACATGATAGTAATTTGGATTAATATGATCGTGGCTAGACTGGACAACTACAATATGGTTACAGTTTCCACTGCTGACATCTAGTGGCTGCCATCCCAGTCATGGTACCTCAAGAGCAAGGCCACCTTAGCAGTGATAACCAGAAAGAAAGATAAGAGCTGTTGCAGTTAGATTTGATCTCTTCCTCCCTTCTTGCCCTCCTTATCATCAAACTATATGGTGACAAAGACATAGGTATGTACACAGAAATTTCTACCTTTTCTCTGCCATCTGTGGTTGTCCAGGTTTTTGCTTAGGAGAGCAAGACTTCAAGGTAGCAGGTGGAGAGAGGTGAGTGCTGCAGGCATGCATGGTGATTCTCCGAATGGGCAGATGAGGAGGTTCCCTCCCTTCTGAATCTAACAATTGAGCAAAAAGAAAGAAGGGCTACTTTGGGTGAATGAGGAGACCCCTTGTGGGGCTCAGGCCTGCACTTGGGGGAAGAAGTGGCTGTATGATCATCCTTTCCTCCCCACCCCCAATTGCTGTAGCTGGATCTCAGGGCCTGGGCTGTCTCACTATTGCAGATGTCATCTGAGAGGTCTGTCTTGGGGCCCAGAGAGCTCAAGTTTGGCCCTGTTTGGATATTTGCAGTACCCTAAAGCACTGGGGAAAAATCATGGAGTAAATTTATCTATCTGATTTGATGGCACACTATTATCATCATCACCACCACAAAACATATGGACATACTGTGCTCAGAAAAAAGAACCCTTCAAGAACCAGCTCATTCCTTATGATTCTAAGAACGTTCAGAATTTATATGATACTATAGGCTTAAGAGAAAGAGGGAAAACTCACAGCATTGGAGTGTAATCTTTTCTTTCTTTCCCTTTATTTATGATCTTCATGTCAGTGTTGAAGCCTGGTGGCTGCCTGGACAAGTCCAAGCAATTTTCTTGGCAACATTTTGGGAAGTGGTTTGCCACTGCCTGTTTCCTATGGCTATACAGAGAAAGAGTTAGCTAGTTAGTTAACTAGCTCTAGGTACTTGCATTATTTATGACTTTATAACTTATGGCAATTATTTCAAAGGTTGGATCCATCTAGCATTTCACTTTTTTTTTAACAGGAAAGCATCACTATGCTAATTTCCCCATCTCCCAAAACACATAGTTTTGAAAGCTGCTCTCCCCGCCCTCCAACAAAGCAAGCTTTCCATGGGTAAACTGGGAAGAATCCTCTGGTGTTGTGCCTTTTAAAGAAATGCATTTGTTTTTAATACAATTATTTCAGCCATTCCGTTTTGCACATGAAAATATATTTCATTCCAAGAGACCTTATTTGAATGAGCATGATGGATGGGCTGCCCAGAAAACTCCACTTACACATACACACAGAGAGACACATAGATACACACACTGCATTCCTAACCCTTGATCTTAATTAACTCCTCTGTGTATGTTTCCATAGAAACAGCCATACAATGAGTACAAAAATGCACTAAAATTGATGAGATTTCCCCCCCATTCCCTTCACTTGTTGGTGTCTAGAAGGTGACATGTTCTCACAGCCTAATATCCTAAAAGATTGCTATTATGCCTTCTTATAATGTAGTCAAATAGTGGGTGAGAATTATTTATTTGGGATCATCTTGGAAGACATAGATAAGGTAAATTTAGAGGTATTAAATCAGACAACAGCCAGGTCTGGAGCAGATAAGGGGCAGGGCTGAAACAGATGGCTTCTTACATTGGGAGAGAGTCACCTCTACTCCTGCTTAGCTCTCTGGGAGTTGGGAAGCAGTACAGTGTTTGATGTTTGTACTACAGAGCTGTTAGGCTGATATTGCCATGTGCCATGAGTAGGGCTGGGCCACTGTTCTGCCCAGTTCTGAACACTAACCAACATACATCTCTGAAACTCAAGCAGAGAGGTTGCACTGTCCTTGAAAAATTAATGAGTTCTTGTGAACTAGAATTAACCAGCTAGATAAGAGCCCTTAGTAAAATACTTTCAGATCTTACCTACATCTGCATCTATGCCTTTACCTAAAGGTAGATATGATATGATACCTTATAGCCTATAATTATCAAAACCTAACTAGTCTGTTGATAGAGTTACACTTATGATTTTGGTTTTTGATTTTTATCATTTTATCTCCATCTTTTCCTTGATAGGGCACTCAAGGTAGCTGTCATATATAAAATATGATTGAAGAGATAAATCTTGGCTTTTTTCTAAGGGTGGAAAAGAAGGAGGATAAACCCAGCTTCTGGGGGATGCATTGTATCATTTTAAGACTACCATAACTAGCCTGCAAAAGTTGGACAAACACAGGGTGCAAAGAGATGCAGAAACTCTAATTCACTGCTGTGACCTAACAGTCATCTGGATTGCTGCAGCCTAGATATTGTAGCCATAATAATTTAGGAATAGCCCAAGTTAAGGTCCTTTCTGCAAACCAAACAGGGTTCAGCTATTTCTATCTTCAGGTTGAGTTTATGGAAGTTATTCATGAAATTATACATATCAAATATTTGAACATTGTAATTTCTCATTTTCTTTCTAAAATGTTTGCTCAGTAAATCTTAAGTAGTCTGCTTGAATCTGCTTTTTCTATGTAGGCGTCCCACTAAAATTCAATGCCTTGCCTTTTCAACCAATCCAAATTAGAAAATGAGCAGGTTTGGAGTCTGAATATACCATTAATTTCTTATTATTCTTATTAAGTTCTCTGCTGTGCTTCCAGTTTCAAAATCCACAGGTGAGACATTCTTTCTTGGTGGGGAGGCTGTGTTTTCTCCCCTCTGAAGGCGTGTGCTATCTGCTGAACCTTTACAAGAATTCAGGCTCTGCACTTAAGCTGTTAACTGAATTGCCTTATTAACATGATGCCTGAGGATTGTTGGCAGGTTTCCTAAACCAAGTGATGAGGAAAAAGCTGGGTTGTAGAGAAGGGGAAAGGCATGTTTACATCTGAGGTGGAGAACCTGCAGTTGTGATCCTAAATACAGCTCTCGGCCTAATTTCAAGAATCATCTCTAAGCTGGCACTGCAGACTTTTAGAAGACAAGCTGCCCCTTGGCATCCCAACAGAGCAAATAATCTGAAAGAAGAGGGAATTTTGAAGAAGGTTATTTGTGGGATTGCTGGCAAAAGAATGTGTCCAAAATAAACACACACACACACACATGCACACACACACACACACACACACACACACACCATCACCATCTAATGTTATTCAACCTTGTTCTCCAACAACCATTTCTAGTCTGGTGCCCTTCTTACTTTTATATCCAATCTCCTTTTCCTACGTAATCCACGTATTTACCCCTCATCTTTATTTATTTAGACTAAAATACACATGAAGCTACCTGCAGACTGGGAGGAAAAGAAAATGGCAAGCAATGAGAGCACAGGAGGCCTTTCCTATTAGTAAATTACACAAAGTTTATTAAAAAAAAAAAAAGCAGAGTTCAAGCAAATGTCTTCCCCTTGCTGCAGGCACTGATTCAACCAAACATTCTGGCTCAGTAAACTGGGATTCTTGGAATCATTTCCCCAAATATGTACCTAACACTCTAATTAAAGTCCAGAGCCATTTATCTCTCTAATTGCAACCATGCCCTCCAGGATCATTTCTTCCCAAATGAACCATTCTTCTTTTTTGCCTGAGCAAGTGACTTTAAAACCACCTGGAGCCAGTCCAAATTATGAAGTGACAAATTTACTGACAATGAGATCACACCAGAAACAGCATGACAGAATAGAAAATGAGTGAGGTTGAGAAGAGTGCGATTTTTCATCAGGCACCAAGAAGTGTTGACTTTAATGCTTGAACATTTATTTGGATCTTATTTGTTTTACTTTGGAATTTGGTGGGCTTCTTCTATGAATAAAGTTGCACCCCAATACTAACCTCTGCAATTTGAAAGGAGCAAGAAGAAATGGCTTTGAAAAACTAGACAAAATCTCATAACTGTGAAAACATCTAAATACCATACCAATACTGTCCAGCTAACATTTGTTTGAAATGCCAGTCATCCTAATACATGTTGCATTCTACCACTGGGAATATCAAACAATCATGATAGGAGAGGGAAGTAGTTAAGAAAGGCAAACAATGGGGCAGGTAAGAATCCAAAATACAAGGGGCAGTGGCAATAGGCACAGTCCTTCATCTCCCTCAGAGATGAACATTTGCAGCCCTGTGGTCATATGTGATCCTCAAAGCCTTTTCTTGTAGCCCTTGGAGCTATTTATTATCTTGATTGCTGAAAGGTGATAACAGAATTTCTCCCCTTTTTAATGGAAAACCGAATTTTGTTCTGTCATCTCAATAACCCCTTCCCTTCCCCTCAAAATATTAAGTGCTACACTTGGGTGACAAATGAATGCCCAGTCTTGTTTTAGTTACTTACAAACCATCATCTGCACAAGTAAGCATATGAATGAAGTTTCAATCTTGAGGTCAAATGTAAACCATCTTTTAGGAATACAGTCAATAAAATATGAGGAAGGAAGGAAGGAAGGAAGGAAGGAAGGAAGGAAGGAAGGAGGGAAGGAAGGAAGGAAGGAAGGAAGGAAGGAAGTTTAATTTTACTTGTGCTAGTCTCAGCACATCATACTAGGAATTAATGCAAAGTGCTCCTCATGGTGAAAAGCACAGATTGCCTGAGAAAGCACTCAAGTGCCTTGGGGAAAAGGTATCCTAATAATAGCAATCCATGCATTGTTATAACTGTGTTGCTTTCTTCTGAGCAAAAAATAAAAATTAAAGTAGTTTTTAAAGATAGTGATTCAGTTGCCCTCAAAGCTAACAATAATATGCTAGCTTTTAGACAAGCAAAGTAGATTGGTCAGTCAAGATTACAGATTATATAACTCCCAGAGAATGGAATATATATAATAGACACACACACACAAAGATTAATACCACTCCTATCATGCCAGAGTTTTGCTTGTTTGGATACATGCAACAATATTACTTTCCTCATGTGTTAAGAGAAGTCCTGCCATTTAGGGAAGATTGAAATTCCATATTACAGCATATGCTATGTAAAAAAAAAAAAAAAAAGATCCAGCTGGTGGGTTGGATCTTCGGGCTCCCTGGAATGGATTTCCTGTGATTTTCCCTCACAATTCCTCCTGCACTCCTGAGGAGAATATGTCCAGGATAAAGCTATCAAACACTGTTTTCCAGAGAAATCCTCTCTAGTACTGAATTGTTCAAGAATAGATTTTCTCTCCTAGTTTTCCTTCCTTATTTCTAGGTTAATTGAAGGGAGTTCAGTTAATGTTACAATGCTTTCAGAATGAATTCTAAATCAATAAGAATTCAAGTCTTTATTATGTATTTCAAGGAACTAAATTGGCACTGAAAGCTAAAAGAAGAAAGTGTAATTTCTTCAGAATTTATCTCAGTGGTTACTTCTTAGCTAGGAACACAGAGCAGCTAAGGGAGATGACACAAGTAAGACAAGTAGAATAAAGCAAGGAGCTCATATCATTTCCCACAATATAAAATCACGATCTCTATCTGCATCTAGCTCCACTGTTCCTTAAAGTGCTGTATTTTTCTTGCATCTATAGGACTTCTAGATAGATTGGGTTTTATGCTTAACTGGCTTTGAGCCAGGCCAGGGACAGACTCCAATTCCATCTTTAGAGAAAAGCAAAAAAGATTGCCATAATGGAGTTCAGCTTTCTTCTTCTTTAGAAGCCCACCGGAAACCAAGAGAAAGTTGAGGAAACAAGCAGGTTGAAATGCTGAAGAGGAGCATAGTAAGGAGGCCTCATGATGGGATGTGATCCCCATGCTACCACTAATAAGTCTTTTCAATAATGGCCATTTCAGCTAGAAAAAAATCCATCCATTCAGTCCTGGAGATTACAGAATTAGGATATTTCTTGCTCTAAACTCCTATTCTAAATTGTAAAGATGTATGCCTCTTCTCCCCCACAACCCTCTCTTGTCTTTCACACGACAACATCAAGACCATGGCTCATACATTTCTCATCCTTCTTTTCATCCCAAACATTACTATATGCTAATGAACAGTGGAGATCTGAAATGGTGGTGTTGTTTTTTTTAAGCCCTGTGCAATTAGTAAGTTCTGCTAGTTTCTAACTGGAATGACATGAAGAACTTTATCCCAAAGGTGCTTTTCAAAAAGCCACTGAATTTTTTTTTTTTGGGGGGGGGGAAACATTTCACTTCTCATCCAAGAAGCTTCTTCAGTTCTTCAGAACTGAAAAATGTCTTGGAAGAGAAGCAAAACATCTTCAAGGAAAAAAACAAAGATAGTCCAATTGCCTTTTGGAAAAGTACCTTTGGGACAACTGTGGTCTGGATGATTAAGAATCTCCATAGACATGACCTGGATGTTTGAGAATCTCCATAGACATGAAAAACTTTGAAATTGTGAAGGTTTTTTTCACTAGTTCTGAAAAGATGCGCCCAAAGGGAAAAAAGGGGGATTGGTCTATGTAGCTCTCTCTGCACAGTTGAGAGGGATAAAGAAGCAGGGGAGGGGAATTTACCTCTAAGAACAAGCTGGACAGAACATCAGGTCATCACTGTGGTCAGTGTGAAGGAACTAATGATATCTAGAAAAAAATGTAATCTTCATTTAAGGCAGATTTATGTCTGGCAGACAAATAATTGAAGGCTATCTACTGAAGATCCCTTAGTTCAGGGGTGTCAAACTCGCCATGTCACGTGACGTGTCGCGATGTATTGCAACTTTTTTTTCCATTGCTGGCAATGGAGTGGGTGCGGCTTCCATATGATGAAACCGGCCCGCGGGCCGGCAGTTTGACACCCCTGCCTTAGTTGATTCATCCCAAACCTGAAACAGATTATGATCTTTAAAATCAGCAATGGCATCAGGACCAAATTAGTCCAAATAACAAAAGTTTAAATTGAAGTGATTGTCAAAAAGCATTCTGAGATAAATCACACTCAATTTGAAGTTCTACAAATGTTGAAAGAGCTGTTTAATTAGAAGTTGGTAGAAAATAATAACACAGTTTTACTTGTTTTAAACTGAGATTATCTCTTAATATGAGCTTTTAATAATATCAATATTATATCTATACAATATTTTCCATATGTATTTTGTCGCATTAAGAATAGGAATTGGAAATGTTTTTCAAACAGTAGAGATCCCATTGCTTGTTAGTCAGATAAAAATCAAAGTCAGATAAAAATTTTCAGGTTGAGCCACTAGAGATTAAATTATATAGCTGAGACCATACACATCCTTTGAGAGAATTCATGAGCAATTTTTCTGAATGCCACCGATTTGGGACACCTGGAGAAAGATTACTGAAAAGGACTTCAAATTCACATGAGACTAGTTGCTAAGGGTGCTATCTTAGCTCCTTGTCTATAAAACTTTTCATTATAGAAAAACAAAATGACATGTCTGCATTCAAAAACTATAGTGAAATAATATGCTAATTAATGATGAAAAGTTTAGATCTGAAATCTGTCTCCAACAATTCTTTTACTGGCCTTTTAGCTGCTGGGAAAGGACTCAACCTAGAAATAGAACACAGTATCCATGGTGATACATATAGTTCAGTTTAAGAAGAAAACCTGTTCTGCTTTAAAATTGTTTTTATTTATTCATTGCCCAACTTTAAATACATTAGGAAATAAAAAAAATTCTGACACAGTGAGAAACAGTTGTAGAGAGTAAGGAGTGCTTCAGTAGCTTCAATTTATGCATTTGAAGGGAATAATTCCTTAATTACGTCCTTCTGCCCTTTGGGGGGTGAAGTGCCTCTCAGAGGCTTCTATGGGCTAGTCAGAAGATTTAAATACATTCCATTTCTTTTCAGCTCAGAGGCAACAGCTTTTTTGCAAATGAATGCATCCCATAATGCAATGGGAACATACTGAGTTCCATAAGTTTTTTCCTTAACTGAAAACTCCCCACTCTTTTACAATAGCTTACAGAAATAAAATGAACATACAAAAAAAGGGGGAAGAGGGCAAAACAAGAAAGTAAGGAATAAAGAAAAATACTATAAAGATACCCCTCCCCAAAGGAAACATTGATAGAAAATCACTCAAACTACTTTTTAAAACACAATATTAAACCTTGACTGCATGGAATATTATTTGTATAATCAATTTCCATTATCAGTGGGGAGCCATTTTACAAACAGAAAGTAAGTATGTGTTGCTGATTGAAGTTAGTAAATCTGGGTCTGCTCTGTTTTTCCAATGCCTCTCCCAATGCTTGATACAGTCATAATTATTCACATTGTTGAAGGAAAAGTCTTCATCAGGGTCCAGTCCAAGCCAGGAATAAACAACATGGCGACTGCTTTAGAAAGAAGGTTGCAGTTTATTGAAGAGGAGAGCCAGACAGAAAGATGGCTCTGGAAGAAAAGAGAGAAAGCACATGTAGGGAGTGGGTTTTTATACCCTCTGGGGCTCTTGAGATTGTTTCCTGTTCCTGTTTGAGGCTTTGTATTTCCTGTGTCATGTACTTTGACCTGAGTCTGAGTGTGCCCCTTTGGCATCTGTGGGTTAATCCTATTATGTCCTGTCTTAGAGTTTGGGTGGGGTATGTAGATTTTAGGTGTTTTTGTCTTCCTAAGCTTCTAGCTGGAGGGCTCCAACCTTCCTGAATGCATTATCACATCTGCATTTCTACAGAGCTGGTTTCTGATTGGGGGAGGGAGACTTGGGGCTATTAAGAAAAACTGGGCATGCTTTTCTGCCTCTTTAAGATCCTTTGAGGAAATATAATATTCTGCCCTTTTAATATTTCCTTCTCTGGGGGGCTGACTTCCCACAACATACTGGTAAATTTCAGGTTTGATACATGTAATCCAAAGTTACATCCACATTTTAAATTGCACTGGTCTTTGTAATGCCATATTAATAAATGCATGGCTCTTAAATCTCAAGGCGGCAAGGATGGGAGAGGACCATATCCTGCTCTCTCCCTGTGCAGAATTGCTATTGCTGTGGTATCTGTCTATTGTTAATGAATAAATGTCAGGTTTATTTGCAATATGATTATATTCTTTCATGATTTAGTGAAAAAACTAACAAGTATATTATCTAGTAAAGGGGTGTCAAACTGCCAGGCCAAGGGCCGGTTGCATCATGCAGAGGCCGCACCCACCACAGCTCCGACAATGCGAAAAAAGTCATGATACATCGTAACACATCACGTGACGCAGCAGGTTTGACACCCATGATCTAGTATATAACCTGAGGCTTGGTTGAGTACAAACTGGGATGAGGTGGGGTAGATCTATCAGAGATTTCTTTATCAGGATTTCAGATGTTTCAGTAGCTAAGGTTCCAGGGTCGGTATTGGTTATGACTATAGTCCTACACAGTCCTATAACTAAAATTGAGTGTAAGAACAGTTAGGGATCCTACTGTAGAATAGACCTTCCTGCTGCCCCACAGTCTCCCTAACTGAGCTTAGGGATCTTTTTGTGAGGCTAATATTGGATTTCTCCAAGCTAATGGTTTTGGGAACTTTCATTTCCATGTCCTGGATGTAGGATCTACAATGACTCAGAAGTATAAAGCTTCCATGGCAACCAGGAACTTATCCAAATTGATATCTGATGCAATTCATATAACTGAACAAATACTAAATCAGGTTTTTATCTGGCCTGTGATCTGAAGGATTATTAGATTCTTGTTGTGGCAACATCACTTTCTGGCCAGCTTGGGGTCAGCCACTGCCAAGAACCTTTCAAAGGAGAAGAGTTTAAGAAGATGATCCACACCAGGCTCCTTTTGGATTCACTAGGTTTCTAGCAAGTGCTTGAGGAGCAATTGATGAGGTTGTTAGATGTGATTCTCCCAAACTGTTACTTTCTTATTATTGATCAGGGATTCTCCATCATTGACTGTGTAGCTTTGGGAAGTGAAGCATCAGAAATAATACACATAGAGATTAGTGGTAAAAGGTGAGGATCTTTTATGATCAAACACAGGTAAGAGATCATATTCAGGCTACAACTGCTTTGGTGAAACATCTATATTTTCCCATTCTCATTAAGTCCACAGTGTATTGTTCACTGCTGCCGATTAAAATAAGTTACTGCTTTTAGGGGAAGGCAAGCCATTGTGTAGATAACATAATTCATGTTTACTCAGATCCAGAACCACATTAGGAGAACATGAAGAAAAGGTCATTCAGTGTCTGAAGATGAGGGGATAGAAGGGGAACTCATTAAATTTGCAGATGACACCAAGCTGAGGGGAATAGTCAACACATTAGAAGATAGGCTTAAGATACAGAAGGATCTTGACAGACTTGAACACTGGGCCTTATTAAAAAAAATACAATTCAGTGGTTGGAAAAATAGCAACTGTGAGAGGAATCTAGCAGAGTCTTGGGGGACAATAACTTAAATAAGAGCCAGCAGTATGTTGCAGGTGCCAAAAAAGCCAATGCAGTCCTAAGCTGCATCAACAGAAGGATAGTATCAAGGTCACGTGAAATGTTAATATCATTTTATATTGCTTTGATACGACCACACTTGGAATACTGCATCAAGTTTGATCACTATGACACAAAAAAGATGTTGAGACTCTAGAAAGGATGCAGTGAAGAGCAACAATTATGATTAGGAGACTGGAGGCTAAAACATATGATGAATGATTGCAGGAATTAGTCTAACAAAGAGAAGAACTAGGGACTGTCACAAGGAAGAGGGCAGGACAAGAAGTAACAGATTATAAATTATCAAGGAGAGAGCCAACCTAGAACTAAGGAGAAATTTCCTGACAGAACAATTAATCAGTGATGACTTGCCTCCAAAAGTTGTGGATGCTTCATTATCGGAGGTTTTTAATATTAGAATGGACAGCAATTTATCCAGAATGATATAGGGTCTCCTGCTTGAGCAGGGGTGACGGGGGGGGGGGGGGGGTTGGACTAGAAGAGATCCAAGGGCCCTTTTAACTCTGTTATTCTATATTCATATTCGATATGAATGGGATGAAACTAAATTCTACTAAGATTAAATGTCTATTTGTGCAGAAATTATTAGGTTTGTTGCCAGCTCCACACACATTCTATATGAGGCTATACTCTACTTGAAAAAGCAGACCTACAACTCCTGGATTCTCAATTCCTCCTGGAATTATCCCATGATTTTCACAAACAATAAAATTACCCTGTAATTTTCAAACTAGGAGAATCCCAAAGTATAAATTTCCGTAACTTGAAAAATTTGACAAATTTGTACAACATCTGATTAAATCACATTTTCAGGTTTTAATGTTTGTCAGTGTTTCTAACATAGATTTTTGTGTGGTTAAGAATATTAAAGTTACTGTTTAAAAAAATCAACCTTTTGATAGTGTGTGGCACAAAGTTGTCTGCTAGGTTTGTCAGGAAGCTGTTTGATCTTCCACTAGGTGCAGAGTTGTCTCCCAGTTGATGTCAGGGTAATTAAAGTCCAAAGCTCTTGAAGGCACCCAAAGTCCAAAGCACCTAAAGGCAGGACAAAAAGCAATGTATGGAAACTGCTCAAGGAGAGAACCAACCTAGAATTAAGGAGAAATTTTCTGACTGTTAGAACAATTAATCAGTGGAATTAAAAAAGTGTCTAAAATAGTATAGGGTTTCCTGCTTGAGCAGGGGTTGGATTAGAAGACCTCCAAGCCCCCTTCAAACTCTGTTATTCTATTATAAGGACTACTTGCAGTTGGTGGCATTTTAGGAAAAGGAGGAAAATGAAAAAAAGAGAAAAGAATTGGTTAATTTAAAAAATGTTTAGAAATTTATTTCTGGAGCTGTAAAATGCTTCTGATGAATATTAAGAGGTCTGTGTATGGTATATCACCATATGTTCAAACCCAGATAGAATAAAATGGTATAACCCACAAACATCATAATGACATTTATTGCCAACATTTCAATAAAATATTTTAATTGGATTGCCCTTAATTATATAAAATGAGGGTTGAAGTCAGCCATTCCTGGCCATAATTTGCTTTATTAAAATATTTGCTGCCTCATTGCATAGGAAGTGTGCTTGGTGTTTCCTAAATGGGAAAAATCTAGAACTTTTCTTGGCATAATACTTTCCCTTGTGCACTTTTTTTTATGACACCTTCAGGTTTTGTTTGCCTCAGGGTAGGGGAAATGGATATGGGGAGAGACTCATAATTCACATGACAGTTAGGGAAGGACCACAATACATTTAACAATTTCAGATTGTTACTGATGCATTTAAGTGTCTATGTCCCTCCTTCCTTCCTTTTCTTTCATGGGCTTTTGGGGGTTCACAAAATCCTAATCCTAGCACAGAACTCAAAACACTTCTTATGATTTTTTTTCTTGTATTATTAACAGCCAAGCAAGAGAAGCCTTTGCTTTCAATTGTAAGCTGCACTCCTTTGCAAGAATTATTTGCAGCTAGATAGTCACATTCCATTATCCAGTCTCTCCACCTGCCTGCCTGATACACAGCATGGAAAATGATAGGGTAGTAATAAATCAGAGGGTTGAGTTATTTTCAACTGGAAAAGTATTCTAAAATAAAGCATTTTTTGCCAGACACATAAAGCTTTCTGCTTCTACCAATGTGTGCTTTGTTATGTGTATAGGCTAGCATGTCACTAAATGCAAATGTTTTCACTTCTACCTTCTTACTTTAAAATAAGAAAGGAGTACAGTAGTCATTTATACAAGTCCTTTTTAAGACTCCACCTCTTTGCCAGCTCAGCAGCAGCTTCCTTCTCCTAGGGCAGAACATTACCTATGAGAAGGTTATTTTTTCCTATTTATTTTTTTATTTATATCCCTGTGTTATTATTTTTATAAATAACTCAGGGCAACAAACACACACAGTACTCCTACCTCTTCCTATTTTCCCCTACAACAATGACCCTATGAGGTGATTTCAGCTGAAATTAACCTGAGGTAATTCAGGCTGAGAATGACTCACCCAAATGGGAGTAGAACTTAGTTTTCTGGTTTCTAGCCTGATGATTTAACCACTACACTAAACTGGCTCATAAACTCCTGACTTCTTTCAGTTTCCATTAACTAGCTTACAAGGACCATGTCTGTTTGGGTGTTTGGGTGTTTTCAGAATAAAGTCAAAGAGAGGCATAGACTTCTGCAGGTTGTCTCCTTCGTTCCTTCCTCTTACATTTCTTTTCTGAAGATTAATAAATAAATTAGTAGATAAACTGGCTAGGACATGGGGAATATGGTTCAAATCTTCTACAAGAGCGACATAGTTTCTTCTTCCTTTCCTCAATATAATCTTCCTCATAGGAATGTTGTGGAGTTAAAATCAAGGAACAGAGCACTAAGTATGTTGTCCATGGAAATGAGATGCGATCTACATGGGAAGAAATAAATATTATAAGAAGTCTATGGACATCATCACACCACAGTTCCAGTAGTCACCATTAATCTTACTTGCTCTTCTAAAAATCAATATAATGTTTAACAATGGAAAGAATGAAAATGTGATTGTAATGAAAGGCATTCTTTATGGAGTAGCATTTGTAACCTAGTGCCACAGAGCCTTGGGGGTGGATTGAATTGTCTGAGTAAATAGTTTACTATAAATATTTCCATTGCAATAAAATGTATTTGAGTTCCCCACAGGGTAAGGTTCTTTTTCTTTTGCCTTGTGACCATGTCTCCTATCAGACCCCGGTGTTGCTTAGTGTCTAGCCCAATGGTTTTTAAGAGGACATAAGTGTATCGTTCTTTCCATTTGTTTGCCACATATTTCCCAAAGATATGCTTTTATTCCATGCTGATTTCAAAAAGCTATTCAAAAATATTGTATGGCTATCTTTTGTTATATACAACCCCGTGGGGGGAGGAAGGGGGAGATTTAAGAACATGCAATAAAATAAGAAATGGAAACACAAAGATTAAGAAATGGAAGTCTTTAGCTCTTGGCATTGGAATAAGTGATTGTATATATTTAGCTGAAAAGGGATGTTGCTTTGCCCATGATAAGCATGGCAAAGCTTTGATAAATAATTAAAACATAGATAATCACATGTATGTATCTACTATTATTGAGATCATTCTGGTAAAGAGACTATTGGAGCATTTCTAATAATAATAATAATAATAATAATAATAATAATAATAATAATAATAATAATAATAATAATAATAATAATAATAATAATAATAATAATAATAATAATAATAATAAAGTTGGAAGGGACCTTGGAGGTCATCTAGTCCAACCCCCTGCTCAGGCAGGAAACCCTATACCATTTCAGACAAATGGCTGTCCAGTCACTTCTTAAAAACTTCCAGTGTTGGAGCATTCACCGCTTCTGGAGGCAGGTTGTTCCACTGGTTAATTGTTCTAACTGTCAGGAAGTTTTCTCCTTAGTTCTAGGTTGCTTCTCTCTTTGATTAGTTTCCATCCGTTGCTTCTTGTCCTGCCTTCAAGCGTCTTGGAAAATAGCTTGACTCCCTCTTCTTTGTGGCAGCCCCTGAGATATTGGAACACTGCTATCATGTCCCCCCTCGTCCTTCTCTTCATTAAACTAGACATACCCAATTCCAGCAACCGTTCCTTATATGCTTTAGCCTCCAGTCCCCTAATCATCTTGTTGCTCTTCTCTGTACTCTTTCTAGAATCTCAACATCTTTTTTACATCGTGGTGACCAAAACTGGATGCAGTATTCCAAGTGTGGCCTTACCAAGGCATTGTAAAGTGGTATTAATACTTCACGTGATCTTGATTCTATCCCTCTGTTAATGCAGCCTAGCACTGTGTTGGCCTTTTGGCAGCTGCAGCACACTGCTGGCTCATACTTTAAGTGATTGTCCACTAGGACTCCCGATCCCTCTCACAGTTACTGCTATTGAGCAAGGTACCCCCTATACTATACCTGTACATTTGGTTTTTCTTGCCTAAATATAGAACCTTGCTTTTTCACCATTGAATTTCATTTGTTAGATAGGCCCAGTGTTCAAGTCTGTCCAGATCCTCCTGTATCTTAAGCCTGTCTTCTGGAGTGTTGGCTATTCCTGCCAGCTGGTGTCGTCTGCAAATTTGATGATTTCCCCATCTATCCCCTCGTCCAAATCGTTGATGAAGATGTTGAAGAGCACTGGCCCAGAACAGAGCCCTGGGGCACCCCACTACACACACTTCCCTCCATGTAGATGCGGTTCCATTGAGGACCACACGCTGAGTACAGCCGGTCAGCCAGCTACGGATCCATCTGGTGGTGATGCTGTCTAACCCACATTTTTCTATCTTATCAAGTAGTAGGTTGTGATCTACTTTATCAAATGCCTTACTGAAGTCCAAGTAAATTATATCCACAGCATTCCTCTGATCCACTAATTTTGTCATTTGGTCAAAGAATGCAATAAGATTTGTCTGCCTTGGTACAAAATGGATACCAAGAATTATTGTGCACTGGGTTGGTCTCCCCATATCCAGGTGAATATAGGAGGCCAAGCTGAACTGAAAATTCTCAGATTTCAAAATGGAAGTGGCTAGGAGGAACAATGGCTAAAAGGGAAAGAAATCTCTTGTAATTTTTTTAAATGAAGGGAACAGGTGTTAAGGTAACAACAGTTCACCCTGATACATATTCTCATTGCCACACATCAATATCTATGGAGATTCTCAATCATTCAGGTCATAGTTGTCCAAAAGGCAACTGGGCTTTCTTGGGTTTTTTTTCCTTTTGCTTTTCATCCAAGAAGCTTCTTCAGTTCTCAAAAAAAGCACCTTTGGGACACTCATCAGTAGGCATCACTGCTCTATCCCCAAATCCCCAAATTGGGAGCTGTTTAAAAAAAAAGGACAAACTTCATCCAAATGTTAACATTGCCCTAACCATATTATATCCTTAAGCTATTCCAGTGCTATGCTCATGGTGGCTTAACTGTAAGTCAATTTAAGAAAATCCTATCTAGACTCAGAGACCTTTGTAATAGCTTGCAAAGTCTGGACTGCAGGTTATTACATCCTCCCAATAAACAATTACTACTATGCCCTCCTAGCGTTCTGTCCTAAAGAAGCCATTGTCAAACACTTTCTATCCTTTGATCTACACTTATTGGACATACATAGATTTGTATCATCATCATCATCATCATTTTAGCCATTGTCTACTCCATCCACTACAGGATGAAGGCCTCTTCCGCATGTTTCCAACCTATATGGTCCTGAGCTTTCTTTTCCCAATTGGGCCTGCAGTACTTGCTGATTACATAGGTTTGTATGTGCGCGTTTATGTGTAAACTTAAATTTAATTTATATATACAAATTTAAATTATGAAAATGAATATATAGTATATGCAGGTAGAATAAAAGTTCTTTTCTTATTTTTCTGTTTGTCTCTAATGCCTTCCAAAATAATTTTACTGGAAATACTATAATGATGTAATGCTTTTACTGCTTGTCTTCTATGTGAAAGATTGCTGGTCCAAAGTCCAAAGTTTTTCATTACTATTTTTTCCTTGATGGCATTTTCTTTGAGTGACACAAGTCCAACAATGCATCTTTTTTATTATTTTTAAAGTTATTGGAGGTGAAAGATTTTCATTCAAGCCCCCAAATAGCCTATAACCATAACCCTCTACCTCAAAGGTCTTATTAAAAAAAACTTAGGAACAATAGCTAGCTCAGGGATTTTTAAAAAATCTGGTGGATTTTGAATTTGAAACCTTCTATTTACATGGCAAGTGTTATAATCATTACAGCACATGCTGTACACACATATATAGCAGTAGTATTATAATATAATATTATTATAGCATTATTAGTAAAAAATAGTTTAGGGAGGAATTAGGGGATATTGGTAAACATTGATTCATTTGAGGAGGCATTCTTTTCTTTGTGAAGTAGACAATGAATCATTGGGATTAGCTTATACTAAATAAACTGTACCAGCCAAACACGTAACTGTACTAGACAGGAACATTTAACACAATATAAATGAGAAAGAGTTCTTAAAAGTGCAGTAGAAATGTACCTGGTTCAACAGCAATAATTATGAGAGGGATCTAGGAATCCTAGTGAATAACCACTGAAGTATGAGCCAGCAGTATGCTACAGCTGCCAAAAAAGCCAATCTTTTCCCTCAGGGATGCCCAGTTGGGGGCTCCTTTCATGTCCCCAACAGGAGCTGGAACAAATGACGAGAGCTCACCTGTCCCACGGCAGCATGCAGGTCTCAAACGGGGGCTTGCTGTTTGTCAACACAGTGTCCTAACCATCTAAGACACCATGCTTCTAAATTTCCTAACAGTAAAAACAATTAATCAGTGGAATGGCTTGCCTTCAGACATTGTGGGTGCTCTGTCACTTCTTCTTCTTCTTGTGCCATATCCGTTATCGGACATTGGCGATCATGTTGACGATCCTGTTTTTATCAGCAGCCGCACAAAAAAGTGCTGCTGAGTTTTGTCCAAACCAGTCCCTTAGATTTTGAAGCCATGATGTTCTTCTTCTGCCTGGACCTCGTTTGCCTTCAATCTTTCCCTGGAGGAATCTGTCACTGGAGGTTTTTAAGAAGAGATTGGACAGCAATTTGTCTGGAATGGTATATGGTCTCCTGCCTGAGCAGAGAGTTGAACTAAAAGACCTTCAAGGTCCTTTCTAACTCTGTTATTCTGTTATTCTGCAGAGGTGGGCGGGATAAATACAGGGTGATGTTATCCATCCCTGCCTACCAAGAATAGTTGCTGACTTGTTCTGGTGTTCGGTTAACCATGCAATTCAGAAACGCCCTATAGCTCATAGCTTTTTTGGCAACCATATTGCTATATTTCTGGCAATATTACTGGAACAAGTTCTTTTTCTGACTTTTTTTTGTTAATATATTGAAACAGAAACCAAATAATGAATTAATCTGCTAATGTTTTTATCTGCTGTGTTTTTATAATGGATGGTTTTAATGTTTTTCAATGTTTTATGTTGTAAACTATCCAGAAACATTGGATATGAGATGGTCAGCAAATAAATTTAATAAACAAACAAACAAACAAATCTGGAATATCAATTATAATATTCTATCAGATCTGTTTAATGAGTCCACTCTAGACTATCTGAAAACTTCTAGAACCACAAATAGAGAAGATTGTTTTCATCACTTTAATCTGACCTTTTAAACTGGATTTTTAAAAGATTAAATGTCTTTAGTTATAGACTTTACTAAGCCGGCTCTCCCATGAAACAGTTTTCTGATGACCCTACTTCAGACATTTTCAAGAAACGTTCAAGTCATTTGTAAACCTTTAGCTGAGCAAGGTTCTTGTGATGAGTTTATTCCTCCTATTTATTTTTTCCTGAGGCCCATTCAGCTATAAAACAACAAGGACAGAAACTCTGCTAGATTGTTGTGGGTCCCCAAGAGTTTTGTTCTAGTCTCAACAACATTTGAAAAATGCTATAACATATGTATAAATGTCTCGTTTTATTGTATTGAAGAATTATATTCATGCTTTCTACGGAAGGTCATTTTTTCCAGAGGCAGAGTCCAGAGATTTGTATGTATTTGTTATGCATCTTGCTGAAAGACAAGATTGGATGAAGAAGGAGAGCAAATCCATATTTCAAAAAACATCTGGGGTTATGAGTTTGTGTCTAGCAGTATACAACTGAATTACACTGGGGAGAAAAAGCTGAAGAATTCAGCTGCTATTATGCTCACAGCTAAGATAAGTAGCAAACACTTTGAGGTTTTTCTTTTCTTCATTGCTCAAAAGATATAACATAAATATAATTTCAGTGGTAGCTAAAAGGAATGTTAAGTTGCATGAAAATGGAGTCTAAAAGGGGAATTGTAATGCCATCGTGTAAATCTGCACTTCTAATGGAATGATTATGGGTGGTGTTTCAAAAAGAGAGAGATCACAGAATTGGGCAGAGTTCAGTGCGGGACAATAACTATGATAAAAGGCACAGAATAGGCCCCACATGAGAAAAAAAAATCTGAAAAGGTAAGACTGTCTTTTTCGAAGAATAGTGATGAGAATAATAACAATAAAAGTACAATGGTGGATGATAAAGAAGACCAAATGAGGGAACACTGTTCATCTTCTGCCCTGTAGAAGAGAAAGTCAAGAGAACCCAAAGGAGCAAAGACCAAACTAGACACAATACTGACTTCTCTTGTGTAAACACTGAATTATTCCAGTGTCACAGCAAGAAAAGGGCATGGTTTTAATTCAAACCTGTCTCACATTTAGTACTTACCTGCCTGGAATACAAATCCCCAGCCATTTTGCATCTACCCAAGCATAGTTTTCATAGCACTGCTTAACTAAGGAGAGAAGCATTGCTCATGAGCAACTTTGGAGATCCAAGGGATCATTAGGGGTAGTATTCTGTGTTCCCTATGCAACTCTGAGTTGTTAAATTCCAACTTACATGCATTCTGTCCAATGCTCTTCCATTTTTAAGCACAGAACACTTCCATTGCTATGTGTAATTTGGTTCCAAAATGGATAATGGTCAATACTGGAATTCTATGATTCCCATCCTCATTTCCTTCTTAGTAGTAAAAATCAAATGCCTACATTGCTTGATTTGTTGAATTAAACATATTGTAGCCCTTCCCTGAAATCTTAGGACTTTCTCATAAAGAAGTTGGATACTATCAATGGTTACTACTGGTAGTCAAAAGGGCTATATGCATTCCCTAGAATAAGAGCTATTGAGATGCTAATATTATTTGTTGGAGAAAACAATGGACTGTGGACTTCACTAGAATTACAATGTATTTATATTTCCTTGCATATGTCTTCCAATTAGCCCATGTCTGTCTAATAAAAAGAGGAAACATTTTTAACTTCAGAAACTGCTGAGAACTTGCTGAAGAGAATATTTGGGTCATTGTTACACCTGCAATACCATCATGGTAGGCAGAAGGGATGATGAAACCACTTTCCAAAACAGTTAGTGATGACTTCTCAAATAGTAACTGGAAATGGCATGTCTCCCTGTAGAGGTTAGGAAAGTTGCCTCACCCTCACTACTATCTGATTGGCAAATGTAAAGAGAGAGATCTGGGAGTGCTCAACAAGTATGGAGCTCCTGGTGGCCACAAGGAGTCAGAAGCAAACATGACAGCAGTTCTAGGAAAGCTTTTGAGGAAGATTATCCCACCAGAAAAATGCTAGCCTAGTAAACTTCTCCTGGGATATGGAGAAAAAGATAGGGCACACCTACAGTGGTTTCAGGAGAAGCAATACAAGTTGAGAGAGGTGATCCACATGGAGAGAAGTAAGCAGTGGGGTACCACAAGGTTCCGTCTTAGGCCCAGTACTCTTCAATATCTTCATAAATGACTTAGATGAGGGAATTGAAGGGGAACTCATCAAATCTGCAGATGACACCAAACTGGCACCAGTAGCCAACACCCCAGAAGACAAATTCAGGATCCAAAAAGATCTTGACAAACTTAAACAATGGGCCCTATCCAACAAAATGAGTTTCAATGTGGAGAAAAGCAAAGTCTTACATTTAGGCAGGAAAAAACAAAGGTACAAATACAGATTGGGCGAGACTTGGCTTAAAAACAGTAACTGTGAGAGGGACCTTGGAGTCTTAGTGGACGATCACTTGACCATGAGCCAGCAGTGTGCAGCAGCAGCCAAAAAAGCTAATACAATCCTGGGTTGTATAAACAGAGGCAGAGAATCAAGATCACGCAAAGTATTAGTACTGCTTTATAAAACCCTGGTAAGACCACACCTGGAATACTGAGGGGCTGCCACAAGGCAGAGGGGGGCAGGTTGTTCACCAAAGCACCAGAGGGAAGGATGATCAATGATGATCAAACAATGATCAAAGAGAGAAGCAACCTGGAATTAAGGAGAAACTTCCTGCCAGTGAGGACAATCAACCAGTAGTACAGAAATCGTGGGCACTCTATCACTGGAGATTTTCAAGAAGAGACTAGACATTCACCTGTCTGAGATGGTATAGGTTCTCCTGCTTGAGCAGGGGGCTGGACTTCTATTCTATTCTATTCTATTCTATTCTATTCTATTCTATTCTATTCTATTCTATTCTATTCTATTCTATTCTATTCTATTCTATTCTCTTTTTGGACTTGTGCTACTGTCTGGGAATGAAGGGAGGGATGAGCTATTCAGCTGCAAAAGAATACAAACGATTCATTTCCCTTACTCATTTGGGAGATAAAGTGACAAACCAAATTGAGTAAGACTGCACTGTGTTTCTCTTTTCAGCAGGAAAGGATAGTCATGGTTATCTGTCAGGCCAGAGCTCTGTGTGGTTGGGTGATTTCCTGTTACCCAGAATAAGACCACCAGAAACTTGGGGTCCACCTAAATTTATTTGAGATAGAAACTCCTTTTGCTTTTTCCTTGTGACAGACTTGAGGCTACAATGCCTCTAAGTATAGTGTGTAACAGGAGGCTGCCCTAACAGTACTTGTTAGGTACATTTTTTTTAATCCTGAATACCTGTCTGCTAAAATATTCTCCAGGAGTCTGAATTATACAAAATGGATGACTGATTCCCACAGATACAATAGCAATGCAGTGCTAGTCTGAATTGTTGTACTTATAGCACAGGCTTTCCTTTTCTACCAGGGTCCATTTCCTGAGTGTTAAAGGGCAAAAATATCAATATTAGGGTTGTACATGCTTCAAACTGGATTTGAAAGAAGTGTCTTGGACCTTGCATGAGACAGCATCTCTATTGATTAAAGCAAGCCATATTTTTAAAGGTTTCTGTATGACCCTAAAAAAGTTGCCATTGCTTTAACGAGTTTACTCATAGTGTGACTCTTAAGACAGCTACACTTGATGTCCTTTCTAATGTACTGAAAGCAAGAAAGAAAGCCAGAATCTAACAGTTCTGAATTGCTAAAAATATATTCCACAATTAAAAAGTAAAGATACTTTTTGGATTTCTTATGTTCTCAGTCATTCTTTTTCTAATAAATTCTATCAAATCAAGTTCAGAGAGAGTTATTTCCTCAAAATTCTTTTCCTATGCTGAATGCTGATAGGGAGATCTGACACTCTCCCCATTCTTCCCCATGTATCACCATGCAGTCTGATGCAGGTGGGAGTGGGTGCTGCCAGAGCCAATTACTGCACCTCCTTATTGGTCAGCTGGAGGGCACCCAGATCAGTTTTAGGTGCTCCTCCCATAATAACATGGCTCTGAAGGTTTAAGATGTTTGCAGAGTTGTGGTTGTTGCATTGGTAGTGCCCTAAGGTCCCATCATTCATGATGGTCTGAATAGTCAGACCATGGTCAGAAGTCATTTACAAATGGAGGCAAATATAAATATATGTTGTATATTTGCAAGTATATGTACACGAAGATATACATTTTAATAGAAAGAGGTTCCCTGAGAATGAGCTCCAGCATGAGTCCAAAAGCTTGGAAGACTAAACCTGTGGCCCTGGTGAATGGCCCAGATTGGATTCTGCAGAAGTAATTTACCCTAATAAAACATCTTAAATCTTTTGAATTCTAAATACAAAAGAGACTAATATTTTGGAGAAGGATTATAGTAGAGTGACTATGTGATGCATTAACAGCAAGTCTGGATGACAAGCTGGCCAGTTAATTCCTCTTGCAACCAATGGATCAACATTCAGTTCATCTGAAAAAAGCAGACTCTGCACTTATAGGAAAACACTCTGAAGAAAAAAAGATTAATGCGCAGTGGTTCATTTCTCATTTTCTCAGAATCTGTATCAGCTCTGCAATGATGTGCACAAAGTATGGTAGGAAGAAAGGCTTCTTCTAGATTAGTGATTCTCAGCATCAGAAACTTTAAAATGGGTTAACTTCCAGAATTTTCCAGCCAGCATGAGGAGCTAGGAGTTGAAGTTGACCCATCGTAAAGTTGCAGAGGTTGAGAAACACAGTTCTAGATTATACTTTTAATTCTAAGACGGATTGTGTTTTAAAAAGGTCTGATTCTCTTCTTCAACAGTTTCAGTTTTATGTTGATAGGTGATGGTTAATAAAGAACTATCTTTCAACTCTAGCTGTATTCATAAAAACCAAGGCATGCTTACCTTAGTTACACCATTAACCTATTTTCTGAATTTGAATATTACACTGAACCAGAACAAAAAAAAAGGGTGTGTGTGTGTGTGTGGAATAAATCTGCTCAACATGGCAAGCTATTGTTATATTACCTTCTTTACTCTATATTCCTGAGTGGTACCATGGATGCTTTCTCCTGATGAATGTTTCTACAGATGGCTTTCATCTAGGTGCACATACTGTATTATATGACAGTAATTAATCAATGTGCAGTGTTAATTGTCTGGAACCATCTTCTAATTTTGAACAAAGATCTAGTTCATCTGAATTACTGTGCTCTTTTTCTTTTTCAATACACATTATCTCTCTTTTAAATCCTCTAGGTAAACAAATTTCAGATCTCCCTTTCTAGGCAAGATTCTAAATCTCTGGGATCTCATCTTGGAAATAGCATCTCTATGGCTACAATAAAGTATAAAGTTAGGTCCAGTGCTAAGCCAATATATTCTGCTAAGGTCAGTAGGTTTTGCTCCAGAAAAGTGTTAGCTGGAGTTAGATAGAAGCCACTATAATGGAATAGTTAATTCATTGGCCTAGGTTCAGAGAGACCTAGGTACAAATCAGTCCTCAGCTAGGGAAATTTATGGAGTGATTTTGTGCCAGTTGTAATATCTCATTCCCAACTCATCCCATTGTCTATGGAGATTCTCAGTCATCCAGATCATGACTGTCCCAAAGGTGCTTTTTCACGAGGCAACTGGACTTCTTTTTTCTTTTAAAAGGTGTTTGCTTCTCATCCAAGAAGCTTCTTCAGCTCTGACTGGATGATCAGATGATCCTTCCATTCCCCACCAGTTGGAGCTGAAGAAGCTTCTTGGATGAGAAGCAAAATGTCTTCAAAGAGAAAAAAGAAGTCCAATTGCCCCATGGAAAAGCACCTTTGGGACAACTCATCCCATTGTTGAGGAAAATATTGTAGAGGAGAATGCTACATATGATGCTTTAAATTCCTAGAGTTAAACAGGATACAAATCTGATTATTACAGTCTAAAAATGGATGGGCATTGAGATTTATTTTCCAAATTCAGAATGATGAATCTTGGACACTGATAATGCTTCTTAGATTTTGAAGTACTTCCTTATATTCTTTTCTTGAAAGGACAATCTTTCTCTGTCTCCAAGTCTAGTACTTCTCATACATCTGCTCTGCCCAAAACTTTCCCCATCCTTTGATATTATAGTCATCTTCATAAAAGTGGCATTTCTCAATGATTCTTCCAGCAATGTGTTGCTTTCTCATACTCTAATATTTCCTTAAGGAGTGAAGAATGGAGGTGAAAGCTCACTTCCTTACATTGCTGGAGCACCAACCGCAGCCAACCAATTTGGAGAATGAGAAGAGTAAAATGAAGGAAGATGCTCTAAAAGAAGTCCAGCTTAGTTTTACCTGAGCTAGGATAGTTGATAGTTGAGGTACGTCTTCTGGACATTTCATCTGTCACTACTGTGTACTATACTGAGATTGGGTTTAATCACAGTTGGCTAGATACATATATCTCATTAAGCCATAAATAATGGTTTACAAACTAGAAAGCTGAATTCATACACATTTAGCCAAAACCAAATAAACAAGTGATGGCTCACTCTAGTGACAGGTCCTTTGAGGATGCTGAGAAATAGCTTTCAGCATTCTTCATTATTGGGCATACTGTATTAGAGCCACTGGACCATGTATTCAGCCACAATATAACTGCAGGATTATTTGTTGCCTAATCCTGATTCTGTGCAACCTGTGAACTCTGTCATGGGATTTCAGTACCAAATAGATATAAAAATGTACAGCGGATTATGAACTATAACAAGAGAAGTACAAGTTGGATAAAAAGTCAATCAAAGTGCTTCCCACAGACTTCAGAAAAGTTGTGTTCTTGAAAGGGCATCCCTTCATGTGGATCACCTTATCTCAGTTTTAGCATTCCCAGAGTGCCTGAACAGCTGGGAATCTACATCTAATTAAACTAGTGATCAAGCAGGTCATATAATATTTCACAAACTCCAGCAAGAGCTCTTTACACATTAATAGCTTAGACTTCCTGGGTGCATTCAAAGTCAAGGAAAAGAATATTAATTCAATGTGTTGAATTACACATGTATAAATCCCCAGCGGCCAATGGTTGCAATTCATTACTTAAGTGAGAAGGACAGTGTAATCTAAGGGATATAGAACCAAAGCTGTACCTGCAAATTTTCTGTTGTTACAATGAAATAAGACTCTCTGAAGGAATGCAAGGGCTAATTTGAAACAATGCTAATTTGAATGGTGGCTTGGGCATAACTGTAAAGTGCCTCTCCCATCTAATCTTACTCTCCCAAAATGTACAAATAAATAGCAGCCACAGAAAGTTTACTAGCTGAAATGTCCAAGGAATAGAGCACTGAACCCTTCACCTCATGCTATTTTCACAGTGAAAATTGTACCACTCAATCCTCCCAGCATGGAAACATACAATATGCCTCTCACACATGACAAACTGCAATTCTAGGTTAATTTTTACTTGGCTCGAGAGAGAAAAGGCTGGTTAAACATCTACTTGCTCCATTTAAATTGCCAGCTTCTCATTGGAAGCTTAAAAGGGTGCTTTACACAAAGTTAGACCTTTGGTTCAGGTAGTTCACAAGTGTTAATTCTGACCAGCGGTGGCTCTCCAGGGTTTCGGGGGGGGGGGGTTTCCCTTCCATGTGGAGATCTCTACTGGGAATCCACCTCAGCCAAACAGTTCTTCAGGAAAATTCCAGATGATTTTCTCCTTCAGAGAAGAGAAGAATGTAGAGGGGCACTGCCTACCTTTGACTTGCAGTGCTGCTTTATACTGAGCTTAATAACAACATCATAAGAAGTGTGTGCAAGTATGTGTAAAGTCTGCATCTATGCCTGATGATTGCAAAATTATTTCTCTATGCAAAGAATGTATAAAAGCTACAGGGAGATTAGTTAAAGAATGCATGAGAATAAAATGGAGTATTTAGTAAATGGTTCAATATTCAACAGAGAAAAAGACAAGGATGTGCAAAGTTTTTTATGCATTTACCCAGATGCATTTGAAATGCTCCTGGTGTTGATTGATACAGATGCAAATGAAAAGATGCAGATGCAAATGGTGCCTTATTGTTGGCTGCGGACCCCAATGTAAGATATTCTCATGCAACAAGATATGAGGATTTGCATATTAATACAGCAAAGACAAAGGAAGTTGCATTGACAGGGAAAATGAAGTAAACAACTGCAATGTATAAATGGTTATCGATTGTGTATTTCTTAGCATTAAGTTGTCCTGCTTAGTTGCCTGTTTTGCACAGTGCTCACCAAGTTCATGCAGTAAATTAATCAATGCATGATACAATGAGGTGTTTTCACTGATTTGATTTTAATTGCAAGTTACACATCAGTGGTGAAAAACTAGAGCAATGAATGGACCTTGAATGAATGTGGATTGAATACACAGGCAAGTAGAGCAAACTAGAGGAAATAGAAGCCAGTAGGAAACTAGTACTTTGATGTACTGTTAGAAAGAGAATGAACAAAGATCAAATTGCAAAACAAAATGAAAGAAGAGTAAAAGGGTGACGAGAAAGGAAAGACTAAGCAAGTTGGGGTTGAATGGAGTTGATATGAGAGAGAGAGAGAGAACAAAGAACAAAAGATAATGTATGCAGCATTATAAAAAACTGGTGGAAGCCAAAATATAAAACAAAGAAAGCTGTAATGGATAGTGTTGATTGAAATTAGATTCAGCTATATTTTATCTTATAGAAATACCTTGACTTTCTTTGGCTTGCTATTCCTTACTCCTTTCTCTACATTGCATAATGCTGTTTATCCAGAAAAGATGTATGATGTGCATCTATATATGAATATATGTTTGTATCAATGAGTCCATGTGTGTGCCGTACATACAATTAAGATTTAGTTGAAAAGCCCACCCTGGATGCAACCACTTTCTCCTCCAGAGAGAATAAACCCACCCTGGGCTTCATTGCACAGGTGGGTAGGAGGCTTGTCAACCAATCACAATGTTCTGTTTTACATGGCCATTTTAGAAATGAGATTAATGATTTAATTTGCAGTAAATGCCTCAGCTACAAGAAACTTATTTTGTTCCACTAATTGTGTCACATGTGTGCCTCAAAGTACCAACTGTGCGAAACTGATTTATCCTGCAGTGTGCAAGATGGCTGGCTCCTATGGCTTCATTAATGTCATTGTTTCAATTTCTTCTCTGCAGCTACTTATTTTCATCTATGTGCAAACGCTGCAGCATAAAAAGCCACTTTGGCTAAAATTATCATGTTAATCTCCATTAGAAGAAAGGGGAAGATAGTCTTCTTAATATGAGCTTTCTAACCAATTTCTTGGTTGGAATGATTTACTTAAAAAAATACACGCCATTATAATGGCTATTAAAGCAAATAATTAGTTTTTAATTGTGAATGAAAAGATGAATTGCTGCCAAAGCTTTCATTTATTTAAACCTGCTCTTTCATTGTGCTTGCCATTTCACTGCAGTGGCTTTCAAACACCCATGCATGCACACACACAATGTTTTACATTTATTGAGTTTTCATGTCACATTGGTTCATAAATGGACATTAGGGTTTTAATAAATAAATAAATACACCCTCTAAAATACATAGTAATTTTTAGCTTAGCAACTTTTAGCAACTGGTATAAACCTAATGAAAACAATTTGACTTGGGCCAAAGCAAGTAGGAATTAGAATTTGGGTAAATAAATGATGAATTCTCAATACAGACTTCTGATTCCTAACTAGAGTCTACTCAGTGCCACATGTATAGGTAGTCCTCAATTTATAACTGTTTAACATGGTTCATAGTTGCGATAGTCTCAGAAAAAGTGACTTACTACCCCTTCTCAAACTTATAATTGTCACATCACCCCTGCAGCCATGTTATCACAATTCAGGTGTTTGGCAAGAGGCTCCTATTTATGACAGTTGCAGCATCCTGGGGTCATATAATCACTGTGAGCTTCTCAGCTGTTTCTGACAAGCAAAGTCTATTGGGAAGCTAGATTCACATAACATGTGATTCACTTAACAATAGTGATTTGCTTAACAACCAAGGTAAAATAGGGTTTAGTTATGTGATGACTCATTTAATGACCGTACCACTTAGAGACTGAAATTCTGGCCCCAATTGTGGCCATAGGTTGAGAACTACCTTATGCTCCATGTTGAATATGTAGCTTTTTGTTACAACAACCTTCTGTTATTTCATAGGGCTGCTGAACTTCCCAATATACAAAGGGAAATAATTAGATTGAGAGTTTGAATATTTTATTTATTTATAGAATTATCTGTTTCCTACCTACTCAATCTATTTTAAGTGGCTTACCATTATAATCAATTAATACCTAAACATAAAAACCACAGTCAGCAATGCTGACACCTAATCAAAATCCTCCAAACTGCTGTTTATCTGAAGATCTCATAGAAGATTACATTTTTTTATTGTTCTCCTAAATGTTTTGGAAGGGGGAAACTGATCATGGAGGGGCAAGCTGTTCCAAAATGAGAAGGGCATTTTCAGATACTTGTCATTTAATTTTCCATGGGAGACTCAAAGCAATCCCTTTCAGTGTGCAGAAATTGGGTGTGCAATTTTTATCTGGGGTAGCTGACCTTTAAGAGTGAGTGCCCAAGCCACAATGAACATTATAGATAATATGCCAACTAGCAATTAATGCAGTTACCATAGCATAGGTGTCATTGTGCTAAGCTAGCTTCTGTTGATCAGCAGATGTTCCCACTGTGTTACCTTTGAGGGCAGCTTTAAATAGAACAAATTGCAGTAGATTGGAAGATTAGAAGAGCACAGGGGGTTATAGTCAGTGCCTTTGGTCTAGGATAGTTGCAATTGGTGAAGATGCCTGAGCTGGCCAGCAGTGAAAACTGTGAGTCCAGAGAACTTCTGAATTACACAGAGCTTCTCCTGTCATCTCATTAAATGTTGCCCATCTGGCATCCAACTCCAATCATATGTGAGTGATTTAGACTATAAAATATCTAGTGAAAAGGTCACAGCAGACTGCTGGCAGATTTTCTGAACATACCTCCCCTCCCAGGCAAAGGGGAATAATAACTTTGGATAAGGCAAGCAGACAGCATTCTGCAGACATAATAAATACAGAGAAGTATTGATGTGTCCCCACCCTGGAGAAGAAGAAAGAAGAAGAAAGAAGAAGAAAGAAGAAGAACCATTCTCTAGCTCTCCAGTCTTGAGAAAAGGGGCTTTCTGTCATCCTTGCATCTAACACATTTAAACACACACGGCATGAGGCCCCGTTATTTGAGCATGTATCTTTCCCTAATTATATCTATGTGACCCATTAGATCCAGCAGGAGAAGACTGCTTTTAGTCTATTTAGGGAATATAATTTGCAGAATCCAGAAAAAGAGGAAGAGAGATTAGATTGGCCCCGACCTTTCTGGCCTTTCATAAGGCCTTAAAGATGTGGTTCACTGGGCTTGGGGATCCAGATGTGTGGCAGTGCCCATTCAGTAGTGATGTTGATTTATTGATGATGGTTCTGTTTTCTTTACCTTGGCTACTTATTATATTTGTGTGTTATTTTTATAATTATGTGTTTTATGATATTGTATATTGTTGTTAACTGCCAAAAGTCATGAATATGAGATTGGTAGCCACATAAAATAAAATTATATCTTATTCTTTCACTCTGAAATACGGAACCTGTTATATCCAGTGACAGCAACAGTGAAGTGGAAAAGGGGATGACAGGGAAGATATTAAGAGCAACTGTTTCCAATCCTCCTGTTGTGCTGTGAGACAGTAAGATATATTTCAGATATGGTTTTTTTAAGATTAGGTCCTGCACCTGTTAAATAGAAGTTAAAACTGTCAAATTAAGTTATCATTGAAGTCTTTTTCTTCAGTCATTAAGAGGATTCACATTTATTTATTTAATTTATTTAGAAAATTTATTTGCCACCCATCTTGTATCCAAAGTCTCTGGGCAGCTTATAGCATAAAACATTAAAGAAAAAAAGACATTAAAATTGACAGTCATGTCACACAGCAGATAAAATCATTCACAATTACAAACCATCAAAACCAGATGGGAAAGGTGGGAACTGGACACACTACCACCTCCAATATGAAGCTCCCCTGTTGGTTCCTCATGCCATCTGGCAGAGCCAAGTCTTGGGGCTCTTTCAAAGTGACAGGAAATTGGGAGCCAATCTCACTTCAGGGGGCAGGACCCATGGCAGAGAAGGGTCTTCTACTGGACCCTGCCAGCCAAAATTCCTTGGCTGACAGGATCTGCAGCATGTCCCCTCTACCAGTGCAGGAGGTGAGGGACAGTCTCATCGGGGTGTAACGGTTCCTCAAGTAGCCTGGATATTTGGATTTTCCACATGGAAAGACTAAGGAGGTTATACTGTCAATCTGAGAATTCAGGACTATATACTTGAATGTTCTCTATTTCTTAGCATACGTTTGCTATTATTTTGTTCTCAGTGCAATTCTCTCCTTGGACATTCAGAAAGTGAACATCTGTAGAAATCTATAACAGAACAATAGAATAACAGAACTGTAAGGGACCTTGGAGGTCTTCTAGTCCAGGGGTCCCCAATCCCTGGTCTGTGGACTGGCACCGGTCCACAGCATGCCAGAAACCAGTCTGCACAAACAAGCGAAGCCCCATCCATGGGATGCAGGCAGCACAAGAAACCATGCCCCCTCTGGTCCACGGAAAAACCTCTCTCCATGGAACTAGTCCCTGGTGCCCAAAAGGTTGGGGGCCTCTGTTCTAGTCCATCTTCCTGCTGAGGCAGGAAACTTTATACTATTTCAGACAAATGATTGTCCAATCTCTAATGTTAGAGTACCAACAACCTCTGGAGGCAAGTCATTCCATTGATTAATTGTTCTAACTGTCAGGAAATTGGTTCTTTCCTTGAGCAGTTTCCATCCATTGCTTCTTGTTCTGCCTTCAGGTGCTTTGGAAAATAGGTTAACCCTCACTTATTTGTGGCAGCCCCTTAGTTATTGGAACATTGCTATCATGTCATCCCAATCCTTCTTTTCATTAAACTACACATACCCAATTCCTGCAACCATTCTTTGTATTTTTAGCTTCCATTTCCCTAATCATTTTTGTTGCTCTTCTCTGCACTCTTTCCAGAGTCTCAACATCTTTTTTATATTGTGGTGACCAAAACGGTATGCAATTCCAAGTGTGGCCTTACCAAGGCATTATAGAGTGGTATTAACACTTCACGTGATCTTAATTCTATCCTACTGTTAATGCAGCTTAGCACTGTGTTGGCTTTTTTGACACCTGCCACAAACTGCTGGCTCATATTTAAGTGATTGTCCACTAGGACTCCAAGATCCCTCTCACAGTTACTACTATTGAGCAGGGTACCACCTATACTATACCTGTACATTTGGTTTTTCTTGCCTAAATGTAGAACCTTACTTTTTTTTCAATATTGAATTTCATTTTGTCAGATTGGGCCTAATGTTCAAGTCTGTCATGATCCTTCTGTATCTTGAGCCTATCTTCTGGCTATTCCTGCCAGCTTGGTGTCATCTGCAAATTTTATGAGTTCCCCATCTATCCCCTCATCCAAATCATCTTCATTTTACTGTCTGTTTCAGTGAGGCAATACTGTATTTGTGTCAGTGATTTTTTAAAAAGTTTTTTAATGCTAAGGAAAAGAAAAAAGAAAATATAGCTTGCAGTTTCACTTACTTTCAAAGTCCAAGGATCCTTATTTTCTTTTCCAAGAGATAATCTGAATTTACAGGTCATGGAAATTCCTGGAAACTGCTGAAGACAGAGATTTAAATCTGCTGCAGTACTTTCCTCACTCCTGCAGACATTTAAATGGCAAAGATGAACTTCAACCAAATTTGCAAGATCTAGTGAGTTCTGACTATGTTTCTTTCCACTACATTTTGCAACAAAATTCATTCACATCCCTAGCCCATATCAGACATCTTCTCACGATAACTTTTAATCGCTTTGATCCATCCCACAGTGTAATTGACTCAGGCTTCTGAGTCAATTAGCTTTCCATATTCAGGGCTAAATGTTTACATTGAGTTAAAGAAACACTACCCACCCTGAAATCTCTGAGACAGTTACACTAACTTTGGAGACCAACACTAATTTTCCTAGGATGGCTGACATAGTAAATTCATTCACTTGTCAGAAAGTCTACCTCTATGACTATATATATGATCTCTGCTACTGCCAAGTAGGAAAGCTTGAAGAACAAATATGAATTAAATCTAATGATTTTTTAAAAAAATAATAATCCCTTTTTTATATAAATAAATGTGTACGAATGTATATCTGCAATAGATAGATGAGAGAGAGAGGGAGAGAGATGGATATTGATATAGATGATAAAGATACAGATTTACATGTTATATAGATATATAGATATTCTCCAAAATTGTTTTATTTCCACATATATAGTAACTCTAAACTGCTTTATAGGTAAATAAAAAGCTATTTCCTAAAAGAACAGAGGAACAGAAGTTGTGTGTTACAATGCCACCTGCTGTTTCCTCCATTAAACAAAAAAGAAAAAGTAAAGAAAAAGCGATGGTGGAAATATCTCAAATGCCTGGAGTAAATAAATTATTCTATAGAAGCCAAACATATCTGGGACAATTCCTTTATATCTACAAAACAAAGCTTATACCTTACAACTCTTCTTATTTAATCTCTAAAACATTGAAACAAGTAAGCATTGTGCAAGCGGGGTGGCATGCATTTCTATGGGACGAAAAATATAAAGTACATAGATACTTTCGAAGACATATAGTTAGGGATGCATTGCTACAGACTTGGGAAAAGATAAAACAAAAACATTACATAAGAATTCCAATGTGGTTATCCCCAACAGAAGCTCTGAAACACCCAAACCTACTGGACATAAATAAGATAATTAGATACAAGGAATTGGTAAATGAACAGGGAAATCTGAAAACAAAACAAGAATTGGAACAAGATGTAGGTAGAGAGATTGATTGGTGGACATTCACACAAATCCAATCTAAATATACAGAGGACAAAAAATTATATGAAATACAAAAAGAATCGCAAGAATTGGATAAAATTATACATGGAACAGAAATAAAATTAATTAGTAATATATATAAATATTTACTGAGATATAAAATGGAAGATGAGGTTGTCAAAGACACAATGATTAGATGGGCAAAAAATTTCGGATACAACATAGAATTGGAGAAATGGGAAAAAATATGGGAAACAAACATAAAACTGACTATGTCTGCGGCATTCAAGGAAAATCAGTTGAAGATGTTTTACAGATGGCATCTTCCACCAGCAAAGCTTGCTAAGATGTTCCAGAACAACTCACCGACATGCTGGAAATGTAAAAAGGTACATGGAACATATTATCATCTATGGTGGACATGCCCCGTTGCAAAAAAATACTGGACTAAAATAAGAAGATGGATGGAAGAAATAATAGATCAACCTGTAGATTGGAAACCAGAGATCTTCCTGCTGGGTATCTTAAATAGAAAATACAGTAAAGAAATACGGTACTTAATCTTACATATAACAACGGCAGCAAGAATAGTCTACGCACAGTTCTGGAAAAATGAGAATATACCATCAGAGGAAGAAGTGATAAGGAAAATCTTAGACTGTGCGGAGATGGACAAATTAACAAAAGAGATAAAAGAAAAGGAAGACACAGAGTACTATGTAATATGGAATAAGTGGTATGATTGGTTGGAGACTAGAAATAATAAATGAAAATAAATGCAGAAAGGTCAAGAAAGGGAAAATGTGTGTATAATAATGTATAATAATGTATAGTAATAATATCTATTATTCTTAGTATGAAATATAGTATGAACAAAGAAAATGGAAATAAGAAACAATGGGACAACAAGGACAAATATTTTTTAAAAAGAAGAATAAAGGGGGAAAATGTAAATAATAGAAGATTACAGTTACGAAATTGCTGTTTAAAAAAAAAGGACTATACATTGTATGTTTATGTGTGTTATGTTTTGTTGTCTTAAAAAAATAAAAATATATATATATAAAAAAAAAAGAAACAAGTAAGCACTTCAAATAACCTGGAGTAAACACAAAGGACAAATCTTTTGCACAAATGAAAAATGACCATTCTTAGGGAAGAAAAGGTTTAAATAATTATATCCATGTTATTGTTAAACTATGCTCAGCTTGACTTGTATCACTTTGTACTTTTCAACATTTTATATTCTCATATAAAACAAAATAAATTCACAAATTCTCTAATAGGGCATTCAAAATGTCCTTTTTAACTATTAGGAATATGGGCAGAGGTAAACAAAGTTTATTTTAAACAATATATTTATCTTACCTGTGCTTATTAGCTAAAATATCAAAATTAGAAGTCACTAGCAAATCAGACAGAACAGCTGTTTTAATTCCCAACATTGATGAGGGTAGATTTTTTGGGGGGAAAACTGTTGTATTTTTAAAGGAAACAAGCTTAACATATCTGTCTGGAAAGAAAAATAAGCTTGGAAAAAGAATAAATTGCATTTTCTGATCAATAGTTCAGAAAAAGGGGTCAGGAGGGAAGAAAAACAATCGCAGTATCTAAGAATCAAAATAGTAATAAATATTGAATGTCTTCATTTTACATCTTGGAGATTAAACCATTAAGTGACAATAGCTTTCTTAATAAAGATGTTTCATTATTATCCTAATTTTTATTTTAGAGTCCACAACTGTTGTTTGGAAATCTGATATATTTTTCTTCCAAAATATTTTATTAAAGGAGTAACTATTTTCTGATCTTCAATAACTCTAAAATCTTTCCTAATCCTGAGTTTTAGGAATCCAAATATTCCTGCCCTCATAAATTTTGGGACATGGACATTGAATGATGTATGTAAAGACCTTGTTAAATAATGTCTTGCCAATGGATTAGTGAAAAAAAGTTGATTTACATGTAATGCTTGCAAATAGGTACAAATAGACAATATTTGCACCTCTTCTATCTAAATCATTTCTAAAAAGTATACCCTTTCTATTCCTGGTTTTTCTGTATGCAAAATGTGACAGTATTATAACCCAGTGTATTTCTAAGCAGTCCCCAGTCATTTTTATGGTGGTTTATAATGCATCCATTGTATGCTCAAATATAAATATATGTAGAAATTGAAAAGGATGACCTTGTGAAAGAGAGTGGAGATCTGTTACCAAGGCAATGAGCTTAAGCCCAAACAATGAAGGAGGAATACAAAAGTTTCAGACCTCCCTAATTCACATTAGTACGAAAGAGAGGAAGGAGCTACAGCATAATCAGACATGCAAGATTCAGTTACTATAGTCAATCTTAATGCAGGTAGTCCCCGACTTACGACCACAATTGAGCCCAAAACTTCTGTTGCTAAGTGAGACATTTCTTAAGTGAGTTTTGCCCCATTTTACGATCTGTCTTGCCACAGTTGTTAAGTGACTCACTGCAGCTGTTAAGTTAGTAACAATGTTGTTAAATGAATCTAGCTTCTCCAGTGATTTTGTTTGTCAGAAAGTTGCAAAAGGTGATCACATGACCCAGGAACACTGCAACTATCATAAATAGATAGATAGATAACCTTTATTGTCATTTTTATATTGTGGGCACAATGGCACACATAAAAAATGAAATTTAGTTGCCCGCTCTCAAAGTGAAACATATACATGACACACACCTAAACATACTATGTACAACATATATATAGACCCACATCCCTACATATGCATAGCAAATAAATATTAAATACTGTCCATCTTGAATATATAATGCAAGGAGGAAGTTTGAGAGTTCGCAAGGTTAATGCTGTATGGAATGAAACTATGGCTGAATCTGGATGTTCTGCTACGGATACCACGAAGCCTCCTCCCAGAAGGTAACAAGGAAAACAGGTCGTGAAGAGGATATGTAGTGTCCCAGATAATCTTACGGACCCTGCTCAAGTAACGCTTCTGTGCTATGTCCTGGATGATAGGGAGGGAACTGCCAATGATCTTTTCGGCCATTCTCACCACTCTCTGCACCGCCTTCCTGTCTGAAGCAGTGATGCCTCCAAACCAGACTGTGATGCTGTATGACAGGATGCTCTCGATTGTCCCCCTGTAGAAAGTGGTCAGGACAGGGGAAGGAAGATGTGCTTTTCTCATGTGGCGCAGAAAATGCAGGCGCTGCTGTGCCCGCTTCACCAGTTTCTCACTGTTTAGCGACCAAGTCAGCCTACTCGTTAGCTGAACACCCAGGAATTTGATGCTGGTAACCATCTCCACAGGTGAATCATTAATGCACAGAGAAGTGTGGCTGTGCCTGCCTTTTCTGAAATCAACAATGATCTCTTTGGTTTTTCCTGTATTTAAAACTAGGCTGTTTTCCTTACACCAGTTCACCAACCCCTCAACCTCCTTGCAGTAAGCTTCCACCTTGTCATCCTGAATAAGGCCCACTACTGTTGTATCATCTGCGAACTTCACAATATGGTTGGTGGCAAACCTAGCACAACAGTCATGGGTCAACAGGGTGAACAGCAGCGGACTTAAGACGCAGCCCTGAGGAGAACTTGTGCTCAAGAAAATGGTATTAGAGGTATTTGTTCCAACTCGCACATATTGGGGCCTGTTGGTAAGAAAATCCAGAATCCAGTTGCACAAAGGAGTGTTTAAGCCTAAAAGGCCCAGTTTGTCTACTAGATGCTGGGGAATGATTGTGTTAAACGCCGAACTGAAGTCGACAAACAGCAAACGCACATGAGTATTTCTTTCCTCCAAGTGCTTCAGGCTCAGATGGAGAACGGAAGAAATAGCATCCTCCGTAGAGCGATTTGGTCGGTAGGCAAACTGAAGCGGGTCAAATGCTGGCGGGAGGCTAGATACAATAGTGTCTTTTATCAGCTTCTCAAAGCATTTCATGATGGTGGATGTCAGTGCAACCGGACGGTAATCATTGAGGCCTGTAATTGTGGACTTTTTTGGCACTGGCAAGATGATGGCCATCTTAAAACACGATGGGACCACTGCCTGCTGCAATGAGAGGTTGAAAATATCAGTGAGAACACAAGCCAGCTCCTCTGCGCATTCCCTGAGGACACGTCCAGGGATGTTATCTGGGCCTGCTGCTTTCCGAATGTTAACTGTCTGCAGTGTTTTCCGGACAGAGGTGACATCAAAGCTAGGCACTTGCTCATCAGGATGGGGCACAGCTTTCCTAGCAGGAGTACTATTTGATGCCTCAAATCTATCAAAAAATGCATTCAGTTTGTTTAGGAAGTCTGTGTCATCCTTACATCTCGATGGAGCCACCTTGTAATCCATAATGGCCTGGATCCCTTGCCACATTTGCCTGGTGTTTGTTGGGTCCTGAAAAAAGTTCTGAATTTTCTGGCAATGGGCTTGCTTTGCACCTTTTACGGCACTTTTCAGATTTGCTCTGGCTGTTCTAAGTGCCAGCATGTCACCAGATTTAAAAGCCACATTCCGTGCTTTCAGCATCTTGCGGACCTCATAAGTCAGCCACGGTTTTTCATTCGCCCTCACAACAAAGCTTTTCAGGACACAGACATCTTCTATGCACTTTTGGATATATGCAGACACCGTGGTGGCATACTCCTCAACATTTGTATGTTGGTTATCAGTAGCTGCTTCCTTAAACATGCCCCAATCTGTACATTCAAAGCAGTCTTGTAATGCTTCTATAGCTCCCTCTGTCCAAATCCTCACCTGCTTTACTGTAGGTTTCACTCTGACTAATAAAGGTTTATATGCTGGAATAAGCAGCACTAAGAGATGGTCAGAGGAGCCCAGGTGAGGGC
This sequence comes from Azemiops feae, assembly GCA_023970755.1. NCBI lineage: Eukaryota > Metazoa > Chordata > Lepidosauria > Squamata > Viperidae > Azemiops > Azemiops feae. Next base: position 1,185,135 of record JALGBA010004225.1, read on the forward strand.
GGGGGATAGCTTTGAAAGCCTTCTTGATGTTGGAATAAGCAAGATCCAGTGTATTGTCCCCTCTGGTTGCAAAGTCCACATATTGATGGAAATGTGGCAGGGTAGCTTTCAAATATGAATCAGTTGTCAAGTGTCTGAATTTTGATCACGTGACTATGGGCATGCTGCAATGGTCATAAGTGTAAAAAATGGACAGTTATTTTTTTCAGTGCCATTGTAACTTTGAATGGTCACTAAATGAACTGTTGTAAGTCAAGTACTGCCTGTAAAAGTAATTTTAGTTTTAACATGGAGATGATTTCTTCGCTTGATCTACATCTTGGGGCTGACATTATACATGTCATGTGAACACTCTGTTTTCAACCTCACTTTACAAGGAGTTCTTCATCTGATCTTCTATTTTTGATTTTTTTCAAGTTCCCATTCACCAGTGACATTACAATACCACACTCTGTTTAACAAATGTTGTTTCAGAAAATTATGTTGCAATTGAAAATCTGCCTCTAAGGGACAAATGTATTTGATTCTTAAACTCTGTCCTAATGGCAATTATTGAAAACTTCTACAGGACAACAATTAAAGATGTGCTGCTCCTCACAAGCAGATAAATTGCTTCAAATTTGATGTGGGTTGGTTGATTGATTAATTATGTGCCATCAAGTTGGGGTCAACCCTTAACAACCATATAGATAGATTTTCTCTATGACGACCAACATGATATGCTCGCTATATCTGTCAGTAGCTCAGAAAGAAGCCAGAACTTTCCCCGCTTTTCTCTAATCCCTAGTGAGAATGGTTCCATCTAAATAATGAATTCCTTGTTTTGTTGTGAAAAATATTTTTTTTTCAAAATTGTTTTGCTTGAACAACCTTTGGTCCAAACAATTAATCTAATTTTCATGCTGTCTATCAAATTGTATATTAGTCTCCTGTTTATTCAACCATACATAGAATTTTCTTAATGCTTCACTATTGCTGTTTCAAAATTAAAATAGGAACCTGAATAATTCTGTTCCTGCTAAAATTGACCCAGAATGAGTTCAGGATGTTTATTCTCTTGTTTATTTAAGGTATATGTTATTTATTTATCTATTCATTTATTTATCAAATGTAGTTATCAAATTTAGATACTGCCCTTCTCACTCTCAGAGGACTTTGGATGGTTTGCAGCTAAAAGCATTTTTTAAAAAACCATATAAAAATACAATGCATCAGTAAAATGGGAGCCAAGTAAAGCCCCCGATAATATAAATTAAAAGTTAAAGGCATGTGGAGCACCTTCTAAGTGTTTACTACCCCCAGGATTGAATGCAACACTGTGAGTCCCATGCAACTTGGCAAAGTCAGGTCTTCACATCCTTCCAAAGGCTAGGGGGGGGGGCAATATTCCAGAGGGCAGGGGCAATAACAAAGAAGGTTCTCTTCCTGGACCCCATCAGTTGAAATTCCTTAACTGATGGGGTCTGTAACATACCTTCCTTGCCTGACTGGGCAGAGTGGGTTGATATAAAGGGGGTAAGATAGTTCTTCAGGCAACTTAGCTCCATGCCTCCATGGCTTTAAAGGTAATTACCAACACCTTGAATTGGACCTGGAAACAAACCAGCGCTCACTGCAGCTAATGCAGCAAAGGTGTCATATTTGACATCCTTGGGGCACCCAAAATTGCTTGCATGGTCACATTCTGCTCCATCTGCAGTTCCAGGGGAAGCCTCTTGAACAGTGCATATGGGAGATGATCAAGGCAAGAATGACCAAGAGAGGGGGGGTCTCCCAATCCAAGAAGAGCATAACCAGCACACAACACAAAGTTGAGCAAAGGCTATGATGGTTGCAACTACCGTGTTTCCCCAAAAATAAGAACTGGTGGTATTATTATTATTATTATTATTATTATTATTATTATTATTATTATTATTATTATTATTATTATTATCATCATCATCATCATCATCATCATCATCATCATCATCATCATCATCATCATCATCATCATCATCATCATCATCATCATCATCCTCCAAAAGAGGCACTAGGTCTTATTTTCAGGGGGTTTCTTTTCCACTCACCTCATGGCAGTGGCACCAACAGCCCCGCCCAGCCAGCCCACTTTTTCTGCAGCCAAAGGAGCAGCTTCATTCTGCAGCTGAGAATGGAGCTCCGGCCTGCATTTCACAGTCAGAAGCCTTCTGGAAAGGCCTCTGGCTGCGAAATGCAGGCCGAGGGACACCGTAGAAGTGTGCTGATGCGGAGAGGCAAGTGTCGATTCATGGGAGGCCTGGTAAATGGTTGCAGGGCACATGGGGCAGCTCCACCCCCCTATCCCTGCCCTAGCTTGATTTTTAGGCGTGCGCCTCACCCAAAAACTAGCGCTTATTTTTGAGGTAGGGTTTGTATGTTTGTTAGCCCCCCCCCAAATCAAGCTAGGGCTTATTTTCAGGATAGGTCTTACTTTCGGGAAAACACAGTACCACCTTCTCTTCAAGCAGGAATCATGAGTCCAGGAGGATGCCTGAATTACATACTGGGTCTGTTTGGGGCAGTGCAACTGCATCCAAGACCAAGGATGACACACCTCCAGATGCAGAAGAGTCTCCTACCCATAGCCACTCTTACAGTTATCCCTATCAAAGACATATCTAGTAGTAACTGTGAGAGGGATAGTAGTAATAGTAGTAACTGTGAGAGGGATCTCGGAGTCCTAGTGGATAATCACTTAAATATGAGCCAACAGTGTGCTGCAGCTGCCAAAAAAGCCAACACAGTGCTGGGCTGCATTAACAGAGGGATAGAATCAAGATCATGTGAAGTATTAATACCACTTTACAATGCCTTGGTAAGGCCACACTTGGAATACTGCATCCAGTTTTGGTCACCACGATGTAAAAAAGATGTTGAGACTCTAGAAAGAGTGCAGAGAAGGCAACAAAGATGATTAGGGGACTGGAGGCTAAAGCATATCAGGAACGTTTGCTGGAATTGGGTATGTCTAGTTTAATGAAAAGAAGGACTAGGGTGACATGATAGCAGTATTCCAATATCTCAGGGGTTGCCACAAAGAAGAGGGAGTCAAGCTATTCTCCAAGGCGCCTGAGGGCAGGACAAGAAGTAATGGGATGGAAACTAGTCAAGGAAAGAAGCAACCTGGAACTGAGGAGAAACTTCCTGACAGTTAGAACAATTAACCAGTGGAACAACCTGCTCCAGAAGCGGTGAATGCTCCAACACTGGAAGTTTTTAAGAAGAGACTGGACAGCCATTTGTCTGAAATGGTATAGGGTTTCCTGCCAGAGCAGGGGGTTGGACTAGATGACCTCCAAGGTCCCTTCCAACTTATTATTATTATTATTATTATTATTATTATTATTATTATTATTATTATTATTATTATTATTATTATTATTATTATTATTATTATTATTATTATTATTATTATTATTATTATTATTATTATTATTATTATTATTATATCTGACAGCATAGTAGCTAATAAAGCACATACATTCCTAGTTTATCTGCCGACCTAACATGGATGTTATGAATGAAATCTGCAGAGTCCTTCCTATACAAAAGAAGGTAGGGAAAATATTTTTAGAAGAATCAACATATTGATCTTTCTGCCAACTTTAAACACATTAGTGTGTGAATAAAACAGAAATCACATCCCGGTTTGATGTAAGGCATAACACTCTAATCAATGTTCACCTAAAAGAATGGTTAATCCTGCAAGAATTCATTCACTCACCCTCCTCCATCTCCAACCTTTCAGATAATTTTGGTTCAGATACCTAGGTGCTTTTCCTTTTCTCCACTACTCCTGTTCTGAGGTGACTTCTGTACTTTTCCTCTCCCAATCTCTCAATCTTCCCTTTTGCCCCCATTTCTTACATATTTCTTAGCTGTTGCTTGAATGTTATTATGGCACATACAGCTTTGGCTATAAATCATTCATTGGGAAGTTGTATCGGTTGCCTCCTCCCCTATTAAAAATAGATGTGGCTGTTGCTTTTGCTTTGGTGGAGAGCTCCAAAGTTCAGCCTCTCAATATGAAAGCAAAGTTCAGAGACCCAAAGAAGGGGTTGTCTATATGTCATGATTCTGCTTTTTTGCTCAGGAAGGCTAGAAGATATAAGGCTGGCTACAGAACTGGTTTTTCTCCAAGAGAACCTTTAGCTGCAAGCCTGCACAATGGGCAAACAGCCCTTTTTGTTTACCTCCTTCAATTCCTGTGAATGAAAGCAGTTTGTGGGATGGAATCTGTTCGCCCAACCCAATGTGTTTCTGCTCAATGTGGTGAATTTAGTGCCCATCCCTTGCCTCCCCTCAGTCATTGGCTGGACCAAAATTGGCTGCAAATGTTAATTATGCAGGAATATATTTATTCATCTATCTTAAAAAAAAGAGGTTTAAGCAGCTGCCCAGCAAATAGAGAATTGGGTGTAAAATAGGCTGACATGTTCAAATCTGTACTTCGCTCTAAAGTGTCCTGGCTAATCCACATCAGATGCTTTTTGCAGCTTCTACTTCAAAAGGTTTGCTGTTGTCAGAATAAAAATGGAGATAATATACAAACATTTTAAATGTTTGATGCTATGGGATATTCCTTGGATGAAACATTTGATCAAAATGCAGTAAATTAAACAGGAATGATATTATCTACTACAACACAAAACATAAACTAAACATTCCCTTGTAATTTGCTTTCCAAAACACATTTTTACTGCTCTGCCAAATAAATCAATTTTCTCTCCCTCTTAAATTTTGAAAAAAGACACTTGATTCATTCAAGACTTGGTTTTTGCTTGATATGGAACAATATAAATCCTGGGAATTTACTCCCCATTTTAGTCACAATAAAAGAGAGTAGAAGTTGATCCCTTGGTAGGAACCTATATGCATTGAGATATCCTTGCTTGTATACAAAGATTTCAACCAAAATTAACTCAAGAATGATGTTCAGAAGCATAGAATTACTTTTACGTTGTTGTTGTCTGTTATTAAACATTGTTTCCAAGAGATCACTTAATTACACCGTGTCTTATTTCTTGAGATGACTCAGGGTAAAAATAAGGCAGCAGAACACAGACTGAAATTTCCTTAGTGGCATGTGATTGCCAAGGCAAAATAATAAAGGTGACATTCTGCAAGAAAATGGTTTTCTAAAAAATAAATTTAAAAAAGAATGGTTAGGGGCAGTTTAAAAAAAGGCTAGGAAATGCAAGGGTCTTTCGAGATCTGAAATCCAGTGGTGGGAAATGAATCTGTGACATCCTGTAGACATCATTTTCTACTGACTTTTGTGTCATTTTGAAAGAGCATTTTAACTCATGGCCCAATTGATCCATGTACTCTTTATTATGGACATTTTAGTGCAGTGCCCATGATCCATAAAAATACGAGAGCCTTATTGGATTAAATCAGATAACTTCTGATTAGCCCTTTTGGATTAGATCAAGGCCCAACCAACATCATCCTGTTTTCCAGCATGGCTAACGATGTACCTCTGGAAAGTCCAGAGCAGAATATGAGAACTGAAGCAGGTTTCCATTTGTGCTCACCAGCAACTAGCATTAAGATTACATCTGGAGCTGTTTGCTCCCTTTTAATTCATCTAATTGTAAAGCATGGTGCAAATTAAAAGAGCAGCCCACAGATGTGAGAGAAGTGAGGAAAGGAGAGAGGTCCCCTTATCTTCCTGAAGATCCTGATTGGGAGAGCTACCTGTTCTTTATAAAAGCTCTACATGGTCTTCCTCCAATAGCCCAGGGCAATCTTCTTCCTTGCAGTTTCTTCAGAAGATGATCAGTCAACTATGATGTGTGGTTGATCTTTTCTGGGGGGAAAAAACTGCAAGAAGCAACTCCCCCTGCAAGCAAGTATGCAAAAGTTTTGATTTTGGTTTTTAAAGAATAGGCCATCTTTTCCCTGTTCACCTCTTAAAAGAAATGGTAATCCCTTTTGCCTCCATGACTTTTCAAGAAAATCCTTATTCATTGCAGGGGAAAGAGAGGGGATCACCTTTTTCAAAGGCAGCCTTTTTGTAAAATAAAGGACAGGGTTCAGCCTAAGGTTAATTAAGATGTATACATAGAGGTAGTTATACAATGCCCTTAGGAAGAGAGAGAGTGATAGCCTTAACCTTCTAGTATTATGTATATTTTCATATAGAAGCCACTCAGGTTTCAACTGTTTTATGATTCATATTCATTTACATTGTATCATGTCTTATTGATTTGCCTGTCCTGTAATATGCTCAATATACACAGGCACACACTAAGCAAAATTAGTATACTACTACCACTAATATGCTCTTCCTGTGTTACACAGTATCCATATTTGGCTATTCAGCACCAAAAATAGGGTAGAAATGAGGAGAGGTATGTACTTTTGTTCTCTTTTCTCCTGATTTCTGTGCATTTAACTGAAGATTTATAGTGAAGGTATAAAGCTTAGCATGTTTCAAAAATGATTTGGAAAAAGTTATTTGGACATCACATGCATAAAATACCTCTATGTTATTCATTAATTCAACTGATCCTTTTTACATAGGAGCTTTTAAAACGTTGTGGCTTCTTTAAGGAATTCTTTAACTTTCCTGAAGTCTGAAACACTTATTACAATTCATTTCTGAAGCCTGACTCTTCTGTTGGTCTGAATGTAGATACAGCTCCCTATGTGACAAAGGACCTTAATAAAGCAAGGCTTATGGAAAGTTTAATGGTCAGAGAAGAAAAAGGCATCAAGCCAATATGAGTCAGTTACCTGAACACAGCTAGTCTTTCCAGGCTGTTACAGGCAACTTAACAGAGTTTAAGGTATCAAATGACCAAAGCAACATTGGCTTGAATAAATGAAAGGAAGGCCCAAATGGAAGTGAAGGTATTTATCTGGCTCTAGAGATAGTTTATACAGGTAGGCCTCGATTTACAACAGTTTGTTTAGTGACCATTCAAAGTTATGTCACTGAAAAAGGTGATTTATGAGCATTTTTCACACTTACAAGCATTGCAGCATCCCTATGTTCATATGATCAAAATTCAATCACTTGGCAACTGACTCATATTTATGACAGTTGCAGTGTCCTGGGGTCATGTGATCACCTTTTGCAACCTTCTGACAAGCAAAGTCAAAGTCACTTAAGAACCGTGTTACTAACTTAACTGTAGAGATTCACTTAACAACTGTGGCAAGAAAGGTCATAAGATGGGGCAAAAATCACTTAACAAATATCTCACTGTTGGACTCAATTGTGGTCGTAAATTGAGAATTACCTATATTCAGATATGTTGCTTTAGAAAAAATCTTGAGAAATGCCATCTATTTGGATGTTACCAAAAGATAGACTCTACCTAGTATCAGCAAGTGATTTCTTACATTATCATCTTACCAAAGAGTAAAAGTCTTCTTTTCAGCTTTTATATAGCACACTTAGAAGGAAGTCTAAAATGGAAGAGAAAAAAAAGTTAAGGTGGTGGAGGATTTCAGCAAACAGGTTCAGAGAAAAGAAGAAAAGAACGTGGACCTGGCATGTTCAGCATCCAATCCTGATGCGGTTTCTTCTCTTCTCTCTGAACCTGTTTGCTGAAACCCTTCTCCATTTTAACCTTTTTAAAAATCTTTTTCTTCCACTTTGATTTTCTGCTAAGTGGGTTATATAAAAGCTAAAAGGAAGATGTTTGGTCTGTGATAAACTGATAATGTAAGAAATCATTGGGCTGATATTGAGAATATCAAAGTCTTAAGGTAACCCATGGAAATAGCAAAACTCTTCAAAGATTCCAAAAAAGAGTCAGAAAACATATCTTTTTAAGGTCCATTAAGGCTCATAAACTGAACCATGTTGATATATCTCATTATAAAGTAAGTGATGGTTTTATAAATGGAAATAAAACATAGGTTCAAATAAACCATATGTTCAACTTGCCACAGTTTTGGAAAGGACTGAGGAAGAATGGGAGGGTCTTAGCATTATTAATACCTCATCAATAACCTGCAAAGCTAAAAGAGATTTAATGTATTTACTTGGTTACCCAAACAGGTCTATATACATGGAAGTAACTGTTTACAAATTTATATTATATCTGCATTCATTTCTCATTTATAGAATAGCTTTTACTTGGTCATTCTTCTCTTTTCATTCAAAACCAACCAATGATTCCATAACTGAATCACTGAAGTAGCTTCCATTTTTCAGTATTTTACAGAGATTTAAAACAAATGTACTACTTCAGAATTAAGGGACTACTTGCAGTTGATCACTGGACAAACACATCATGGTAGTCTTCAACTGTTTTCTTTATGCGGTGTTTATCCCAGGTAGGCTTGAATTGCCCTTGTATGTCCCACATTAAAGTAATGTTTTGTTTTTTTATTGCAATGGATAGCATTTAAATGAGTACAAGAAAGCCAACTGAAAAGTAGCCCTGTGCCTTTATAATCCTATATCAGGTGGGTTGTCATCTGGGATCATGATTTATTTGCAGCTCAGCTGCAGGGGTCACTTACATTGACAAGAACAACGTTTTTTGCAGCGATGAAACTCTGTGGAGGTTGTGTGAAGTGCAGCAGAAGGAATTTTTGTTCTTATCCTTCTCTCAGCTCTGGAATTTCAGCCACCCACATAGGTGATTTAAGATCCATTGTGGGCTTGATCTAGCAAGGATGAGATTGGTGAGGGGACAAACAAGCTTCCAAAGTTGCTAGTTATCTGCTTTGCTTTATTTTATTTTCTTTTCCCTTTGTCTGCTGTAACAGATGAGGAGAGCTTTGCTAATCCAAATCGGGGGAATTAGTGGCAGCGAGGAAATGCCCTTAAAATGCATTCCGATTTGTACTTAAAATTTATTACCAAGCTGCCCATGCTCAGCCCAATATATACATTTCAGCTGCTGCCATGACCTACACCATGGTTAGAAGGGGGAGGGGAGGTACTGCTAGCAAATCTGATAACATGATGTCATTTTCTTATTTCTCACTGAGATTTTTGATATAGGAGAAATGATTGCTTAGTAACAAGGCAGATTTACTTTTTACAAAGCACTCAGATATATCTGCAAACAGCCAAATACAATATGATCTGAAATACTGGGCCAGATGCTAGCACTTTATTTCTTTTTTTCTCCTGTTGGTGAGGAGTAAAGGTGATGTCTTTTTGTGCATCCTGGAGCTACCACAGCTGGGACAGGGCAGCAAGTGAGTGGGGCTTTTTGCAGTCTCCTGCTAGCCAACTGGAAGGAGGTCATACATTGACTCATTGTATTCTCAGAATTTTAGCAGCAGTGGGAATGAATGTAATCAATAGGTCCATCCAGACTGCTTGGAAAGAACCATTGTTTTGTTCTTTTCACTGCAAATCACCAACAGACTTTGGTAGTTGGTGGAAAAGCTAGCTAGATATGGTGAAACTGTGTTAAGAAGCAAAAGAAAGCTGAAAGAAATGCAGAGGAGAATAGTCCTCAACAAATCCAGAGCTCAAAGAAAATTAAATCATCTAATCTAAGCAAACTAGAACTAAGAAGAAATTTCCTGACAATTAGAACAATTAATCAGTGGAAAAATTTGCCTCCAGAAGTTGTGAATGCTCCAACACTGGAAGTTTTTAAGAAGAGACTGGACAACCATTTCTCTGAAATGGTATAGGGTTTCCTGCCTCCGGGGTCCCTTCCAATTATTCTATTCTATTCTATTCTATTCTATTCTATTCTATTCTATTCTATTCTATTCTATTCTATTCTATTCTATTCTATTCTATTCTATTCTATCCTATCCTATCCTATCCTATCCTATCCTGCCATCAAAAATAAGTACCACAAACAAATACACCCCAAATAAACTTGAATAGGGTTACAATATTAATTGTTCTACTGCTTGCTGTAAAGGAGACATGCATCACTACTAAACCACAATTGTCTAGATAAATAAACAATATTCTAGCTTGTCGGGATATATGAATTCAATAAATGTGCCTTGAAAGAAGGAATGAAAATGAGAATTTGTGCCAGGCAGGCTGCTGTAAGAAACAGGGAGAGTAGGTGGAAATGTTAACTTAATTAAATAAATATCCTTTCCAAATAGATTAGGAAAAAACAAAGTGATGGATAGAACATTTTAAAAATTTATCAGTGGATGAAAAATATTCAAGAACGTGTTCATTTTACAAAGCTACAAAGCTACGGAATATGTATGTATTTTTGTGACTGTTTTTCATTAGTGGGGCTTAAACTCTTCCTTTGTGATACACTTTTATGTAAATTATCAATGGCTTCAGGTATTTTCAGGCAAGACACCTACTTTTTGATAGACATTACAAAGCTATATGGAACAGCCCTCCCAACAACAGTATGATTGACAGTAACATTCCTTATGATCTTTGCATTCATTTAACAATTTTGTCCCTCCACTATGATCTGCAAGAATGTTCTCTACTTACATTGTAGGGACAGGCTTCTGTGTTGCTCCAGGCTCTGGATAATGACTGGATGAACACAGGACACATCTCTTGCATCAGGATATAAACTTTTAATTAAACTCTTTTTAAAAATTTTATTTTTTAATCTGCCACTCACCTCGAGTACTCACTTGAGTAAAAAAATGAAGTTTGTCTAAATAAATTGGTCTGTCTGAATAAGCAAATAAGTAAAAAAGAAAAGAAAAGCCTGCCACTTGAATAGAGTCTGGGTTCAACACACTGGCAACTATTGGGGATTCAGGGGCATTTCATTCATCATAGGCAGAACACAACTAGCTTACACAACCTTCCATTCTCTTATATGTTCTTTCCATGGATGAGGGATGGAGTCTTAAACCTTGATTATCCTTATAGTATTGTCTCTTTCCTTCCTCCAATACAAATTATAAACACGGTAAAGTTCTTACACAAACATGCTCAAAACATTCTAGTTGTGTTCATTTAAGGAAAAGCCTCAGTTTAATAGTTCAATTTATATGTTCTTATTTATCAATCCAAATAGCTTGAACACATGGAGGATGCTGGTCATAGGTATTACCAGGACAAAAAAAAATTGGAATCATATAGGGATTGCCTATGATATGATAGACTTCAGATCCCTGTATATTGATTGTCTGCTAACTCCAGTCATATAATCTCTTAGAAAACTCTTGGTATAACAAAGAAGGATTAGAAAAAATAGGATCAGAAATGTTGATTCTCGACTTAGACGTAAGTGAGTTCATCTATAGCCTACTTGTTCATCCCTTTTTAACATTTTCTACCTCCATTCCTATTCCCTCCCTCCCAGTGTGAAACCATAAGGGCTATGTAGATCACAACATTACTTCATGCTGTCTTATGCTAATGGTTTGTGTTGGTGACAGCATCTTACAGCATTACCTCAGAAGCATATGCTATCACAATGGGGTTTATGTGAATTTTCTAATAGTGAGTCCTTTAGAGAAGAGTTCTATTTTTACAAATACTATATGGCACAAAACCTAATAAATCATAGTAGTGGCATTAGGCTACTGCTCATGCTAATAGACTGCTGCAGACAATCCAGTAATGTAATATCTATACTATCCTAATACTTTGCAAGTGTATTGGCCTAGAAAGTCCCATAGAGCTTGGATACTTTTGGAAGTGTCTCTTATCTAACATCCAGATGGCCCTCACATTGGCTAAAGAGTGAAGATGTAGTTTTTGAACCAAATTTTTACAATAGTTTTTGTTTTTAAAGCAACAATCCAATCATTGTGATACTATTATTTATGGTTCAACATGTTGTGAAAAATAACATTTGTGCTTTACTCAAGGTAGACCAAACAAGGTAATGGCTTAGCATGATCCATGAAGTGAGTCAATAAAATGCTAATGTTATTGCCTGCCAAAATCTTAATAGGTGTGATGCCTTAGAAAACAGAAGTATAAGTGGCCAATGAGTATCTAAGAGAAAATTGTTCCAAAAACTTTCTCTAATATCATCTAGGCTGGGAATCTGTTTATTGTAATTTATTCAGAAAATACACTTAATAGTTCTGGGTGTCTTATAATAAGAAAATAGCAACAGAACTCAAAAACTAAAACACTAGCATAAAAACTAAGACAATGGCAGTTCCATCACTAGGAAACCATTTGCTCTTCTTCAATCTTCTAGAGCTATGCCTGTCATCATGATTTCTCAAACAGAATATCCAAGTTGATATTCATCAGTTTTTTAAGACTCTCAGATGAGATTCATCTGCTCCTTGAGTCTTAAACATATTAGCCAAATGCTCAAGGGCATCAAAAGCCTTGTCTGCAAGAATGAAAGAACCCAGAATATGACTTCCACTGATTTCTATAGTCTCTGTAGAGGGGACCTTTTAAAAACAGTACTATATTGTACAAAATAATGTAGCAAAACGTATTATGTTCACTGCAACTCCAGTAGATGAGATCTTCAAACATGATGTTAGAAAAAAAACCGTTCTTCTGAATATGTTGAAATTAATAGAAATTTTACTAATGAAATAATAACCCTGACTTGATATAAACTGGTCTTTGTATAATCCATTTTTTAAAAATTAAAATATATATAATACCAGAATACATATCAGAAATTCACAATGCAATCCTATATCTGTTTACTAAGTAAAGCCTACAGAGGTAAGGTTAAGCAAAGAAGCATTTTTGCCTAATATAAAATCTTATTACATGCCCTGAAGTCAAATGTGTAACCTTCTTCACTGAGGGCAAAATTTTTCTTTATTACATGTCAAATTGTCAGCAAAACTAAATGTCAACAAACCCAAATTGACCTCTTGGGGCTCTGAATTGATTTGTGTGGGTTTTTGTGTGTGTGTGTGTGTGTATATACATATATCTATTCTCTCTCTCTCTCTCTCTCTCTCTCTCTCTCTCTCTCTCTCTCTCTCTCTCTCTCTCTCTCATCTGTCTGTCTATCTATCATATCTATTTATCTATCTATCTCAGGTGGATTATTGCAGCCCACAGATTTGTGAATACACAATGCTGGGGATTGTGATAAACATTGTATTATAAAGTACAGGCTTCCAGGTACATATATATTTTTCTTTCTCTTGGTCAATTTAGGCATTGCCTACTTATCTTATGCAGCAGGATGAAATGCTTTGACTGGACAGCATTGTAAATCGGTTTCAAGGTTAAAGGTTTTTTTTCCTACTTGTCCAAACCATGTGGTCACCAAGAAATTTCTTGCTTAATTATAACATCTGGGCACAGGCACATTTGATAAAAATATATAGTCAAGATTATTAGGCAATAGTGAGGGTTGATGGAAGTTCCTAGACATTGCTGGTGTTGTATTTGTGGTATGTGGGCTGGAGACACTGTGCTGTGTGATTCCAGGTGCTGGAATTCAAAGACACTCAGAAGTTATTTTTTGGTCAGAATGAATATATCAAAATTGTGATAAGGAACACCTCTGTATCTCAGAGAGGGAGGAAAGGGGGCAGTTAAGAAAAGTGTTAAAATCTCTGTATAAAATTATAATTTCTTAAGTATAGAATAGAATATATGGAGTCATCAACATCATTTTTGCCATTTTTGCCATTGTCTATATACTGCAGGATGAAGGCCTCTTCCGCATGTTTCCAACCAATACAGTCCTGAGCTTTCTTTTGCCAAGAAGCTACAAGAAACTATAATTTTATAGAGAAATCTATGGTTTATATAAATAGAGAGAGAATTATAGCTATATACACAAACACACACACACACACACACATATATACCTATACCTATACCTATAGATTTCTCTATAAAATTATAATTTCTTAAATTAAAGCCACTGTATATGTTAGAAATAATAGTAAACTAGTGAACACATCATTCTAATGCAGGCATATGTGGAAAATTTTCTCATCTTCTGAATCCCACCCCCACCCTTTTAAATGTTTCTGATAGGCTGAGGGTAAGTAGATGAAATCAGAAAATTGTGTAAATGATTGCATAACTCTGTGTAAATTATGATTGTAAGCTGACTAGAGATGGATGGCGTGTAAGTTTAATAAATAGTTTAATAAACATTTTTCTATGTTTGTTCCTACCAGACAGAGGAGAGTTTTTACTTTCAGGTAGCAAAATGATTGCACCAGTCCCACACACATACGTACTCACACTCACAACTCTCTGAAACAGATATGGGAGATTCAAGGGGCTGAAGAGTGACGGAAACATTCTTGCACAAGCAGAAGAATGCTTGGGGATTATTTAATTATGGGGGACAGTAATGTAATTTATGTCACCTTTTTATTCAGACTGAAGTCTTAGCTGCTTATAATTTGAAATGACATAAAAGAAAAGTAATGAGAATTATTACTTACTGAATTATATAATATAATTAATAAAAACACTGATCACTGCAGGCTGGACACAAGAGGTGTCTTTACAGATCTTGTAAAGGCAACATAGGAGGCAGTACTGCCCCTAACTAGCATCCAGGTCCCATTCAAACTAAAATCAGGCAGGAGAATCAAGGGTCAAGAAATGAGATGATAACCCTCATCTTTTTATATCTTCTGACCACATCACTGAAATTTATAAACTAGAAAGAATCCAGTGTTGACTACAACCAAAAGAAGTCTAAGAAAGAAAAATACAGGTTTTAAGAGGAACAACCTAAGTTCACCCAGTCAATGTTCCCACTATGGTCAGGTGTATAGAAATATAAAAAACTGACCACGGAAAAAGACCTAATGATCCATCAAATCTACCCTTTGAGTTTTTTTGTTTTTCTTTTCTTTTCTTTTCTTTTTAATTAATTAATTATTTTAATTATTTATTTTATTTGTTATTAATTTGTGTTGGATAATGGACAGATGTTTATCCCAAACATATGTAAACTCATTTGCTGATGATTGACCCACTACCTCTCCTGGAAGTTGGTTCCAAGCTTCTACTACTCATTCTGTGAAGTAATACTTTCTAACATTACTTTCCTCCTGTCAGTTTGAGATTCTGTTCCTGTGTTCTTGCTTTTTGCTTAATATTAAAAATACTGACTTTAGAACCATATTCACACCCTTAATATATTTAAAGGTTTCGATCTGCCCCTCCCCCCCCTTCTGTCATCTTCTAGGCTGTACATATTCAGTTCCTCCAATCTCTCTTGATAAGTTTTGTATCAACTTGCCATTAACATTTGCAGTCAAGAATCTATATTATAGCTATTACTTCAATATATAATGAACTGCAGAATGCCAGTATATCAAAATCTAGTTGTTACTGCCTTCATGCAAAATAATCTATTCTGGGCTGGGAAGCTTCAGAAACAATTAGAAAGAAACATATTACTCTCACATTTATCTGTTGTTTATCAGAGCAAACTGACTCTTCATAGGTTCCAATATAAGTCTGAAAATATAGACTAGTACCTGCTCTTCTATAAGAAAAGTGGAAACCTGAAGCAAAAGTTGTGCTGCTTAAATGAAAAGCAGAAAGCTTCCTAATCACTTTTGAAGCATGTTTTCCCTCTTTTGGTCAGAACAGCAAATGTCTATTTGTCTACCCATTTCATACATGTTTATCCTGTGGTTCCACCAAGAGCTTCCTATTCATCCCTTTTCAACAAAACCATTACATTGTATTAGACTTCTGAAGCATTTGAAAATAATGCACCCTATCAGAAAAATATTTAAAGAGTACTTGAAAACAGTCAGAAAAGCAAATGTTCAAAAGAAAAGTATTTTATCCTGGTGCTGAAAAGATAATAGGGCCAGTGTGAAATAAACATTATAAGCAATTTCTTGACCTAAAATAACTCCATATAAAATGTTATTTGTCTGAGACTCGTTAACTTTAGAGCTGCCAAAGCAGTGATGCAAAAATTGAGATAACCATCAGGTGAGAGCAAGGAGTTAGAACTGTTATGAACATACCTCTTTGCTGCTGTCCAGTGATCATCCAGACTCTTTCAGCCCTGATATGTTAATCTTAGAAGGAGGTATACAAAATAGAGATCAGATGACCTATAATTAGGCAGATGAAGCCAGAGAATGAAGTGTGCCTGTCAGCAAGATAATGCATTCAGGTTGACTTAATAAGAATTCTTCAGAGAGATTCCCCCCCCCCCTCAATGCATCAGTAACAGCAGTGCATCATTTGTCAATTTATAGTCTCAGTCAATTTATGTCTGCAGACTCTACATCTGGTCCATAAGACTGTGTCAATCGATTCTGAAAGTGTGGGACATTGCTTGAGATAATCCTTGACAGAGGTTTACCACTAGCATTAGCCTAAATCTAAACATAATGGTAAGGGTAAAGCTTCTGTCAAGCAATGTCCCACATTTTCAGAATCTGTTCACTTACAGGTTTCTTTGAGAGCCAGTTTGGTGCAATGGTTAAGGCTCTGGCTGGAAACCAGGAGACTTTGAGTTCTAATTCCACTTTACACACAAAGCCAGCTGGATGACTTTGAGACAGTCATTTTCTCTCAGTCCTAGGAAGAAAGCCATAGCAAACCACTTCATAAATATTGCCAAGAAAACAGCAGGGACTAGTCCAGGCAGTCACCAGGTATCACTAATGATTTGAAGGCACCAAACACACACACACACAAACCCACAAAAGCCTGGCTTCTTTGTTGTACTCTAAATCCTGTTAGCCCAGAAAAAAAATTAAATAATCCCATGATGTTAGCAAGGAAATAATTCTCTGAATCTCTCTCCTGCCAGCTAATGGTCATCTGGGTTTTTGCAGCTGAAATATGGTAGCCCCACCAAGCCTGGTATGTGGTTCAAAGCTTGCCTTACCACAAATAACTAAAAAAGAAATAATTCAGATTATCAAGATGGAGGTTCAGCATGGAACATGTAGAGAGGGAGAAAAAGAGTACACATTATATAGCTAAGACTAATTTCTGACTAAGAAACTTTAATAATAATAATAATAATAATAATAATAATAATAATAATAATAATAATAATAATAATAATAATAATAATAATAATAATAATAATAATAATAATAATAATAATAATAATAATAATAATAATAATAATAATAATAATAAAGTTGGAAGGGACCTTGGAGGTCATCGAGTCCAACCCCCTGCTCAGGCAGGAAACCCTACACCATTTCGGACAAATAGCTGTCCAGTCTCTTCTTAAAAACTTCCAGTGTTGGAGCATTCACCACTTCTGCAGGCAGGTTGTTCCACTGGTTAATTGTTCTAACTGTCAGGAAGTTTCTCCTTAGTTCTAGGTTGCTTCTCTCCTTGACTAGTTTCCGTCCATTGATTCTTGTCCTGCCCTCAGGCGCCTGGAGAATAGCTTGACTCCCTCTTCTTTGTGGCAACCCCTGAGATATTGAATACTGCTATCATGTCACCCCTAGTCCTTCTTTTCATTAAACTAGACGTGCCCAATTCCAGCAACCGTTCCTTATATGTTTTAGCCTCCAGTCCCCTAATCATCTTTGTTGCCCTTCTCTGCACTCTTTCTAGAGTCTCAAATCTTTTTTACATTGTGGTGACCAAAACTGGATGCAGTATTCCAAGTGTGGCCTTACCAAGGCATTGTAAAGTGGTATTAATACTTCATGTGATCTTGATTCTATCCCTCTGTTAATGCAGCCCAGCACTGTGTTGACTTTTTTGGCAGCTGCAGCACACTGCTGGCTCATATTTAAGTGATTGTCCACTAGGACTCCGAGATCTCTCTCATAGTTACTACTATTGAGCAAGGTACCCCCTATACTATACCTGTACATTTGGTTTTTCTTGCCTAAATGTAGAACCTTCGATTTTTTTTCCTTTTTTGAAGATGGGAACTACATCAGCTCTTTTCCAGTCCTCTGGTAGTTCCCCAGTGCTCCAGGATCTTTGAAAAATATAGTTCAGTGGTTCTGAGATCACATCTGCCAGTTCCTTGAGAACCTTGGGGTATAATCCATCTGGACCTGGTGATTTGAACTCGTCTAGGCTGGACAGGTGCTCACTTACCATTTTCTTGCCTGTCTTAACTTGTGTTTCTATTCTGTTTTTTATGGCACTATTTTTAATAGGTTGGTCCGTTTTTTCCCTTTGTGTAAAGACAGATGCAAAAAATGAGTTAAATAGTTCTGCTTTCTCCCTACCCCTATTCCCATCCCTATCCCAATTCCACTCCCTAACCCCATCCTCTACCCATATTATCCTTATCCTTCCCATACCCATATAAAATTTAATAAAATATATATTTTTTTTAAAAAAAACAAGTTAAATAGTTCTGCTTTCTCCCTATTGCTTGTCACCTTCTTGCCACTTTCACCCACTAATGGACCAATCATTTCCTTCACTTTTTTCTTATTTTTTACATGTTGAAAGAAGCTTTTTTTGTTATTTTTGACTTTGGTCGCAAGCCTTAGTTCATTATGAGCCTTAGCTTTCCTCACTTCATCTTTGCAGGCTCGGGCTATTTGCTGATATTCTGACTTTGTTATGTGCCCCTCTTTACACTTTCTATACTTGTCCTTTTTATCTTTCAATTTATCAGAGAGTTCTTTATGCAGCCATGCTGGTCTCTTTTGAGAACTATTATTTTTCCTCTTTGTTGGTATTGTGCTAGACTGGGCTTTTATTATCTCGCTTTTCAAAATTTGCCAAGCTTCTTGAGTTGTTTTCCCCTTGAGGATTCTCATCCATGGAGTCCTTCCCAAGCCCTCTCTAAGTTTATTGAAATTAGCTCTCTTGAAGTCCAAGACTCTAGTTTGACTGTGTTCTATTGCTTGTGCTTCCATAATGTTGAATTCCAATATTGCATGATCACTACCCCCAAGGTTCCTGTGGCTTCAACACCTTCTATCATTTCATCTCTGTTAGTGAGAATTAGATCCAGAATGGCTAATCCCTTAGTTCCCTTCTCTACTTTTTGGGAGACAAAGTTGTCTGCTAGGTTTGTCAGGAATCTGTTTGATCTTCCACTTGGTGCAGAGTTTGTCTCCCAGTTGATGTCAGGGTAGTTAAAGTCCCCCATTACTATTGTGATGTGCTTCCTACATACCTTAGTTAGCTGACTAGCAAAAAGTTCATCTATTTCCTCTGTTTGGTTGGGTGGCCTATAGTATACACCTA
This sequence comes from Azemiops feae, assembly GCA_023970755.1. Lineage (NCBI taxonomy): Eukaryota > Metazoa > Chordata > Lepidosauria > Squamata > Viperidae > Azemiops > Azemiops feae. Next base: position 1,204,165 of record JALGBA010004225.1, read on the forward strand.
TGGCAATGTCATTTTTTCTCCCTTTTATATTGACCCAAATGCATTCAAGACAGTTTTCATCATTGTTGTGCTCTATTTCTGTAGAGATGTAGTTATTTCTTATATAGAGAGCAACTCCACCTCCTCTTTTATTTGGTCTGTTTCTTTTAAATAATTTAAATCCCTCTAGCTGTGTGTTCCATTTGTGGGTTTCATCCCACCATGTTTCCGTAATGGCAACAATATCATATCTGCCCTCATTAACCTGAATTTCTAGTTCACCCTGTTTGCTGTTCATACTCTGTGCATTGGTGTATAGACATTTGAGTCCTTTATGACTGACCCTGTGTTTACTTTCTACATAACCTGTGTGGTGCCTGAGTTCCCCTATTGTCTTACCACCTATTTGGTTAGTGCACTTTGTGTGGCACTCGCTATTGAAAGCTTGATTTTGCTTGACAGCAAGGTTGATATTCTTGTCCACACACACATCTATGTTACATGCACTGATAGCCCTATAGTTTTTAGATTGCTGGGGACAGGGATGTTCTGTATCAATTAACTAACTGTCCCCGCTGTTTAGTTTAAATATTCCTCCAGAAAATCTGTGAAATTATAGCCGAGTAACTCAGTCCCTTTCTTTGATGGATGCAAACCATATCTTTTGTACATTTTTTTATTGGACCAGCTACTGACATCGTGACTAATATAACCAAAGCCTTCCCCTTTACACCACTCCTTTAGCCACATATTGAATTGTGCTATACACTGGCCTTTTCCATTTTGCTCCTTGTACACTGGTAAGACCTCTGAAAAAGTAAGCCTACAGCCTATTCTGCTAAGTTCCTGCCCCAAGCTCTGGAAATCATTCTGCACAGAGAGTACATCTTTTTGGGACAGATCGTTAGTGCCAAGATGTACAATAGCCTCCACATCACAGTCCTTGCTGGCATTCTTGATTATTTTAGAAATACACTTCTTGTCCCCACTGGCAGTAGCACCTGGGAGACACCTGACCTCTTTTGGAACCTCTGTGTCCTTTCCTAAATTTACATCCCTTATAATTGAATCACCAACCAGAAGGTGGCTTCTCTTTTTGGATGCCTTTCTGTTCTTGCATGACTGGTGTGTAATACCTGATTTGCACTTCTCCCTGTCGAAAACAAGTTCTTCATCTCGGTCCACGATCCCCTGTTTATTTGAATTATCATCACAAATACCTTTACCTGTCTCCTTAATGTCCCTATTAAGGTCAGCAAGGGCACTGTATCTGTTGTGCAGGGACACATCGAAAGCTTTGTGTTTATGGTTCACAGCTCTCACCCTGCCAGATCCCACGGTTGTCCACACTGCCCTTCTCCTGCAGGATCTTTGTGGTACAGGGGGCTGATAGCGCAGAGGCTCAATGGAGTTTAAGGGCTGAACTGGACACCTAATTTCTGCCTGAAGAGCACAGATTACAGACCCTAGATAGATAATCTGTCCTTGTAGACTAGTGATTTGTTTACAGATAGGACAGTTTCCAAGTTTGAAGAGGGTACAAGTGTTGCACTGAACTAAGCCAGACATTCTTAGATACAAGGAATCTCAGACGCACTTGCCCTGAATGTACTGCTTCTATTTATGATTTTTAGTTATATGATATCCAATCAGAAGGGCCTTAGCTCCTTTGGTCCTCCCACCTTCTCCTTTCCAACTCACAATTTGTAGCAGTTCCCAGCAAGCAGTTCCCAGCAGTTTAAATGCAGTTTAAATGCAATGAGTATCCAATCAGAAGGGCCTTAGCTCCTTTGGTCCTCTCACCTTCTCCTTTCCAACTCACAATTTGTAGCAATTCCCAGCAAGTCTTTCCTGACTTGTAATAAGGATTATGACAATAAAATCTTCTTCTTCTCTCCTCCTTTTCAACAAATTCTAGAGAACTCCAACCTGAAAGGTAGGGAGGCAAACCATCTGCCTGGTGGCTAATCCAAGATGTAAATAACCACTACTCTTACTGAGTCCAGTACTGAAATGAAATCATCTGTCAATGCATTGTTTTCCTGTTGTGTCCTTTGTTTCCAAACCTTAAGTTAAAAAAGACAATAAAGTTGAGTTGCCTAAGTAGGCAAACAAGCTAGTAATTATAGAGAACATGTTGGTCTCTTTAACTTGCTTTGTAACTCAGTAGATTAATAGTACTTGATTATGAATTATGGTGTAGCATATGCTCCTGCTGACCCAGCAATTCATTTACTGTGCATGCCTGACAGCTTGTCCATAATAGCTTCCAGTACTATTAACATAACACTAGTGAAAACAGATACATTAATGTGATTTTAATGTATGGCACTCTAGTTCTGTTTAGTATCCAAGAAACACTTGTTAAGTGTGTGTGTGTGTTTGCCCACTGATATAGCACATTTTTGTCAAGCAAACATTTTCTTTATTGAAGATATTCTCAGTCCTTAAATATATTAAAAAAAACATCCCATTATCTACTTATGTTCCATTGTGCCTCTAATTAATTTTTTTTAATTTCTTAACAACCCTAGGAAGTAGCTTAAGTCATTGGTCTTCAAATGGTTTACCAAGGAGAAACAGAGTCAAATGGCACTACTGATTTTTAACTCTGACTTTATTTTGGAGGAAAGAAAGTCATCTTAAAGTAGGTGGATTTTTTCGATTCTGACCCTCAGTTGCTGATTCCTCCCCCCTCATCTGCTACAACAAATGAATGTATAACCTTCTGCATATGCATTGTATGACAAAGCATTAGTATTATAGGGGGGAGAGAATCCATTTTGGAGGACTGCTTGGCCTCCCAAAAAGAAAGAGAAGATATCTGGTTATTTACTTAAGATGATGAGTTGTACTCAAAGCCTTCATATACCCAGAGTGCACACTTTTCAGCCAGAGGGAGTACTAGGGGGCAGAGACTGAAAAATAGACCCTGAAAAATAGGCCAAGACAAAACCAAAAGCTGTGGTTTAATTTACATGTAAATGATAAATAATGCGATTTCTGTTTCTAATAGTGATCCTGGAAGTAGAAGCAGAAAACATAAATAGAAGGCATGGTAAAATGAAGAAGACCAGTATTTAGCAGAGCCAGATGCTATCTCAAGGTGACTTTTCTTTGGAGCAGAGAGATGGTTGAAGGTGGCAAATGGCAGAGGGTGCAATAATTTAACTGAAATTGAGCTCTTCACTTTGATTATTTGCATCAAAATTTGATGTTCTTATATTTTGAACCACCTTGCTCTCTCAATAACAATGTGGAGTTTCCTTCCTTGAAACATGAATTTCCCCACAAAAGAAAATCATTTTTCTGAAGCTTTTAAAGTGAAGAGATAATATTAGTGAAAGCTTTAGAAGATGGATTGGCAAGAATTTGAAACTCAGTATCTATGGCAAAAACATTATAGCATAGCTAAAAAGACAAATTCCTTTAAATTGTGCTTTCTTTTGGCATCTGTTTGCCTGTTTGGTAAAATAATATTTCCATGGGCATTCCAAGAACGTAGACCAGACAGAGGCATGATTTTTTTTTTAATTAAGAAGAACATGTCTTCCTTTTATGTTACTTATTAAAGCAGTGGTCTCCAGATACAGGCTATTGCATCCATCTTCCTTGAAGCTGGCCATGATGTTTGAAAATTATGAGAATGATAATCTTGGAAGCCAAGGAATCAGTGTATTAAGGAAAATACAAATAACCAAACTTCCATCCCGTTTCAGCAGCACTTTTCTACTTCTACTTTCAAGAGAAATTTAAGCCCCCTGCTGGCAATTTAGCTAATATCAACCTAGCATTGGATGAAGGAGGTGAGGAACTGTAAAGTTATCTTAAACTTTGCTTGGGATAAAATTCAGGAGCAACTTTCTAGGTCCGAAGGCCCTGTGCATATCACTTTAATAATTCCCCTGTAATTCATCTCTTAGACTTTATGTGACAGGCTCTTTTGAAAACTTATGATCAGCATGTGCTCTTTCAAGGATAAATTGGCTTTGCAGTGATCTTTTCATAAATTTTTCATGGAAGTCTAGGCAGTCTCTATTGACTCTTTACTATGAGTGTAGCAATTGCACAATGCACCGATTTGCCTCTTTCAGGAGCATGAAAAAGCAGTGAACTATTTATAACTTTTAGTAAGCAGATCCCAAACCCACCAACCTATATTCTGCATCCATAATATGCTTCATGTAACCTACTTTCTTCTACTGATAAAAGCAGTATCATAGGTCAAAGAGAGATGGAAATTATGAAAATAGTATCTGAACCACAAGCAGTACAGGGAAAATGCTGTCTTCTGGGAATAGCAGTGGAAAAAACCTTTGCCATCCTGTCCTTGCTTGTGACTTTCCTGGTGCATTTGCCTAGCCATTAGGATCTGTAGAAAGCTAAGTGTGCTAGAAGCAATCTATAACAAATATGAGTACCCTGTGCTTTTCACTGCTAGCCATGAGGGTATGTCAAAAAAAGTCAAGACGATGGCCACAATGGGGTGCTCTAAGCCAGGGGTGTCAAACTGGCAGCCCATGGGCCGAATGTCTCACACCCAGACCACCCTGGCTCCGCAAAGACAAAAACATTGCGATATCTCACGATACGTCACATGACGCGATTGAGTTTAACACCCGTGCTCTAAGCTTTGACATTCTTAAGGTTCATTGCAGGCAGATATTTGGTCACACTTTCATGCTGTCATCTTGCCTTTTTTTTTTTACTATGTCCTGTGGCCACCCTGGAGGCCTTTTAAAACAATGTGCCTTAATGACAATGTATTTCCTAAATTTCCTCTTTTGAGACTGAGTGATGTTTTCCCTCAAGAAAAAAAAGCTTCAAAGTATATTTTGATTCAGTTCTCAGTTACTCTTTGACCAAATTCAAGACTTTCTTTGTAATTTGAGTATCACTTATAACTGTTCTCCAGAGGAACTACCTCACTTCTGCATTTCTTCCATCAGGAGCCCCTGGCATTGAAGGATTCATTTTGAATTTTGGTATAGTAGTCTGGAATGTTTATACAAGAAGGAGAAATCTTCATCCAATTGCAGTCCCCAGAACACTTTTCTTCCTATGGTTACTGCACTTTAATTGTACTTCTTTTTCTTTTTTTATGGCAGTGCTTGTACTTCTGGCTGTTACTTGGTTACCTGATTGTGAGGGCATGCAGTTCTTTTTCCAACCTTCATTCTTATTTAGCTTCTAATTTTATTTACATATAAAATTTATATGGACACTCATCTAACACACAAACCTCAGTCATACAAACAGTACTTATAGAAGAAGAAAAAGATACTTTATTTGGCCAAATGTGATTAGACACACAAGGAATTTGTCTCTAGTACAGAAGTACTCAGTGTAATAATGGGTATCATTTAGCATCTTAGCCTAATGTCACATAGCAAAATCAGAATAGGAATAGGAAACATAACATTAAGGCAGTGTTTCTTAACCTCACCAACTTTTAAGATGTATAGACTTCAACTCTCAAAATTCCTCAGTGAAGCTAAGAAACACTGCTAAGGGTTCCTTCTAAAACTGTGTAATAAAAGCTATAAGTATCATCTGACATCTTAACCACTACGTAATGTAAGATTTGGTGGATCACTGGCCTCTTTATCTGCTGCTTAGGGTAATGCTATGAGAGAAATTTACATATGCTAAGCTGTTGTTTGGAGAGGAGAGTAGAATTGTAAGAGACAGAATTGTTTTATAAGTGATCAAATATAAAAGATGGACATTCTTTTACTGAGCAATATAATGTAATAAGAATCACTCTTATCCCAAAGGTGCTTTTTCACAAGGCAACTGGACTTCCTTGTTTTTTCTTTGAAGACATTTTAAATGCTTCTCATCCAAGAAGCTGAAGAAGCTTTGAAGAAATGTCTTCAAAGAAAAATCAAGAAAGTCCAATTGCCTCATGAAAAAACACCTTTGGGATAACTATGATATGGATGACTGAAAATCTCCATAGACAAGAATCACCTTTGTCTTCTTTTAAGCCTTTAAAAATGGCATTGAAACTTCTAATTAATTTCTGCTTGACTGCTTCATGATGAAAATCAGGTTTTGTAATTATTTTTTTCTTGGATTGCAATTTGAGATTCGAGGCAGAATATCATGTGGAGCTCACGTGGGATGTCAGATTTGTCTCTCTTTTTTCCACAAAAATTGGTCAGTTTACCCAATGCAAAATGGAGTAGGTCAGTACTGCAGAAGATGACATAAAACATGTAGAAGGATAAGCACATATATGTTACCCTGATGTTGTGGGTTATATTTATATAGGAATGAAAAACTAGTTCGAGAGCTGCTGGGCATATAAACACAAATGGAGCAAATGCATTATCCCTCGTTATGGTGTTCAATCTTCCCACCCATAAGTAAAAAAATAGCATTCCTGAGTTTTCAGACTGCAGAATGATAAAAATTGGTGGGTCACATATGTTTTCCTTCTTGAGTTATTTATAAATAATAAAGATGGGATATACAGTAAATAAAATAAAAATAATAACATAAATGTGATAGGTAACATGGTCCTATTTGGCCCATTCCTAATGGTGCATACTGTGGCTTAGCACCTAATTCCATTCTGTGATCCGCAAGAAATGATATCCTTTGCTCTGCACCTCCTATTCACACTTGTACAGTGATTAATGGGAATGGAGAGGAGACCAGGAGCTCTTTGTATAAAATATTTTCCTTCTTGTGGAGGGGGGAAGAGAAGTACATTCTACACAACATCTTGATATAATTATGAAATAGAAGAACTCATTTTTATCACATATACAAGTACTGTTAATAAATTAAAATGAAACTTTGATTGCTTTGTTGTTTTGACACCTACCTTCAGAAAACTATTTTTGAAAAATCCTATCTTTGTGTGTAAAAAACCTTTAATTTTCAATATATTTTTGAATTTTCTCCTTGTTATTATAATTTGATAATGCATTCTGGATTAGTTTTACAGCTACAATCAGTTTTCCCATCTTGACAGATTGTCGGTATAAGTGCTTTCTTTTCACTCTGCCAAGCAAAGCCTTCTGCTTGTTGCCTATTTCATCTCTTTACATTTTATTTTAAGTTAATATTGCTTTTTGTTGTCCTTTTCCATGTTTAGAATGAAGCAAAATAGATTTCAATGGTAGCTCCTCCATCTGTTTTTAGAGTGTTTCTCTCTCCTTGGTTTTTTTTTTTTTTTTTGCAAATGGGTTTTCATAAGATGATAAAAATCAGCAGTGAACTTCCCCATGGCACACTACTAATTCTTCAAAAAACAAAAATTAAAAGGTTACCTTTCTGGAATACGGTTACCAGGTGTCTGTCAAAAGGAAGACAAGTCACCCTTATTTTCCCCCATTTCCTCTGACTATCAGGCAGAGCCTTAAAATTGTCTTGCTTTTGAGTGTCCTATTTTGGGGAGAGACTATTTTTACAGCAGTATTCACTGAAACTTTCTTGTGTTATGACCTTGTAAATTATCTGTTTCTTTCTTTCTCCTGTCTGTTGACAGACTTGACAGCCTAGATTTACATTATTTCATTTATTTCCTGATTCCATTAATCGACTTCCATCCAGCCCCTTCAAATCTATGACCACTATTGTCTGTAGTCACCCACAGTTGTCATATGTTTCTATGATGAAATTTGAAAAGCTCATTGTCCATTCTATATTATTGCTAGCAAATGTTTTTGAAAATAAAGATTTGTTGGAAAAATATTGTGATTAAAAAAAACAGTCTTTCTGAAGCTGTAAAAAGTAATTTTATATATATGTAGGCTTAAGTACTTTTTTGCAGGGTTTTTTTTCCTGTAATTTTTGTTGTGGTTGTCAAGGAGGTTCTCCCTCTCTCTCTGTCCCCTTTTCTATTTGTCTATGTCCTTCTTTGTTTGTTCAGATACCAGATATCTGGTAACCCTATTTTGGAAACATTCAGCCTTGCAGCAGCAAAATATCTGTCCAAGTCAATGTGCATAGAACAGTGATGGTGAACCTTTTGGGCTCAGCATGTCAAAAATTAGGAAAATGCTTAACATGACTCTGGTGACATGTCACAACCTCTCCTTCAAACAAAAAGAGAAACTCTTTTGTTCTCTATCACTCGCTATCACCCTATCTAGACCACCCTGAACAGTGGCCTTTGGCAGCAGCTCCGAGGCTGGGCCTAAAGTAGAAGCTGTGTAGTCGATGCTAACCGTATGATTAAATAGTTCACCTGACTGTACACTTGAACTGAAAGTGCCTCCTGACACTGGCTATTCCAGAGCTGGGGATCATCTTGTCTCTTTCTGCCTAAGAGCACTTTTGACCACTAGTGTAAATAGCAAGAGGGGATCTTCATATGCTATGCTGTATCTGTGTAGATCTCTCCCAGGGCTTTTTTAAATTAAATGTTTGTCTGTATTTAAGAGACAAAAGATGACCCTCTCTTCCTCTTGTGCATTACATCTCTCTTACAGAAGAGAGGCTTTCCTATCCTCAGGTATTCATTACTAAATCTAGCTTTTAGTTCAAATATAATGAACATCTGTAGCTAGGCTAAACCCATATTCTACATTCAACTGTATATTAGCATATTTGAATTTTTCAGTGGAAGGCTCTGTTATCAATATTCTTCCAACACTCTACAGATACTCAGGAGTGTGTCCTCTCATAAGTGCTCCTGTGGAATTCAAATCTTCAAAATTTGCTGTGGATTCTCTTCAAAAGAAACCAGCCCAATCTGCAATCTGCAAACATTCAAGTCAATTGTTATTGACTTATAGAGAGGATAATATGGAGAGAGAATTTTGCATGAAAAGAAATTCAGCTTTCTTATATTATTAAAAAATATCTTGCAGAGAAATGAATAGAATAAATAATAGGCAAACATGTGTATCATTGGTAGGGATTGGCTTAGACAGATCAGCAGATCCCTACCTAGATGAGGAGAAATAATAATAATAATAATAATAATAATAATAATAATAATAATAATAATAATAATAATAATAATAATAATAATAATAATAATAATAATAATAATAATAATAATAATAATAATAATAATAATAGTAGTAGTAGTAGTAGTAGTAGTAATTAGAGTTGGAAGGGACCTTGGAGGTCTTCTAGTCCAACCCCCGCTCAGGCAGGAAACCCTATACCATTTTGGACAAATGGTTGTCCAGTCTCTTCTTAAAAACTTCCAGAATTGGAGTATTCACAGCTTCTGGAGGCAGGTTGTTCCACTGATTAATTGTTCTAACTGTCAGGAAATTTCTCCTTAGTTCTAGGTTGCTTCTCTCTTTGGTTAGTTTCCATCCATTGCTTCTTGTCTTGCCTTCAGGTGCTTTGGAGAATAGCTTGACTCCTCTTCTTTGTGGCAACCCCTGAGATATTGGAACACTGCTATCATGTCACCCATAGTCCTTCTCTTCATTAAACTAGACATACCCAATTCCAGCAATCGTTCTTTATATGTTTTAGCCTTCAATCCCCTAATCATTTTTGTTGCTCTTCTCTGTACTCTTTCTAGAGTCTCAACATCTTTTTTACATCGTGGTGACCAAAACTGGATGCAGTATTCCAAATGTGGCCTTACCAAGGCATTGTAAAGTGGTACAGGTAATCCCCAAGTTACGAGCCTTCACTTAGCACTTGTTCAAAGTTACATGATAAGTGCCCCCTAGTGTTTACAAGCAACTCCCAAAATTACGAATGTTGCAGCACCACAGCAGTTGTTCGCCCTTACCAATGACTACAGAGGCTCTGCAACATTCACCCTAGTCCCATTCACCCTTTTTCAGAGAATGGGTGCCTGAACTCTCACGAGATCACAGACCCCAGAAACTTTGATTTTCAGGGCAAAAAATGTTTGGGATGCCTGTCTCCTGCTCCCTCCCATCTGCTTTCCGCCACCGCCAGAACACTTTTTAGCCAGATGGAGACCTTGGGGAGGCTGGAAGCTCAGTATGGCTGGAAATGGGGCATTTTGAAATGGAGCGTTTCAAAACTCCCCTTTGCAGCCAAACGGAGCTTCCAGCCTGACCAACGTCACCATCTGGCTAAAAAGTGTTTGAGCGCCTATGGAGCGCATTGAAACAGAGCAAAACAGAGCATTTCAAAGTGCTCCATAGGTGCTCATTCACTACTATTGAGCAAGGTACCACCTATAGTGTACATGTGCATTTGGTTTTTCTTGCCTAAATGTAGAACTTTACTTTTTTCACCATTGAATTTCATTTTGTTAGGTAGTGCCTAACGTTCAAGTCTGTCAAGACCCTTCTGTATCTTAAGCCTATCTTCTGGACTAATTAAAACTAATTAAAATGTTATTAGAGTAGGTGAAATATTCTGTGCTGGAAGAATTGCCCTTGATAGCAGAAAATAATTTTATTCTATCTTTTAAGACCTAATGCAGAATATGGCTATCTTGAAAGCATTTGTCTTCTAATACCTAAGAGAAATAACCCAATGAGACAACACCTCAGATATTGTGAAGAAAAAAGGCCTCATGGGACGAGGGACCGTTGGTAGTTGCTTGATCACATGAGCAGATGGGTATGGGCACAGACATTGATGAATGTTGACATTTAATATTGTGCTTTTAGTACAATTTTTTAAAAGATGTTTCTGAAGCTTATGGGAATATTAAAGGCCTAACTATACAAGATTAGCAATCACATTACTAAGAAGAAAGGAGCACAATGACAGCCTACGGTAGTTTCCTTTGCTGCTAAGATTATTATTCTTAAGAGATTTTCCCCTAAGAATAATTGGCATATCAGGATAGATAATGATGGTGTTTTGAGAACTTTTTCTATAGTGTCAAAATCTCTCTTGCTCTGGAGATAAGGTCTTGGAAGATAAATGGAAAGTAGAGGAAGAGTTCAGCATTCCTGTATTTTTATACTTGCTTTGCTTTGAAGTCACACCCATTATGATTTATACAGGGCTGCAATAGATCTATATTTTATATATTTGAATGGATTTTTACTTGCCACTATTAGAAGATTCTCTGCAGTTATAATTACATCAAATTACACTAAAATGTCCTTGATACAAACAATAAGAAGAAAAAATATGCAATCAAAGAGAACATTTAAAATTATGATATAACACAAATAATTAAAAATAATAAAAATAGACCACAAATATAACCAATGAAGAGATAATAATATCTATAATTGAAACTTTATCCTCGACAATAGTGTTTTATATCATTTTAATACTTTCTGAATAAACTAGAAACTAATCAAGTTGCAGGGAGATTATTTCAGAAGGCATGGGGACAGAAAAACAGTCCCTGCAGGCCTTTATAGTCTTTCCCTCATAAAGTGAGGAATTACTAGTAGGTTTTCCTGGGATCCACTTGTAAAATGGGTTGAAACTGAATGGGTAAGATACAGTAGCTTTGGAGATGCCTTAGAGCTAAGCTTTATGGCTTTAAAACATTTTGAATTGGTTTCAAGTCAATTACATCTGCTCCAAAACCTAATTAAGCAAGTTCTAACTTATGCCCACTTACATTTATTGGTGCTTAGAATATTAGGAATAAATCCATGGTTGTCATGAATTCAATGAAGTCTTGAGTTCTAATTCAACTATCCCTGATAGTATAGAGTTGAAGGCCAAAAGGCAAGGGCGGGGGAGGGGGTGTCCATCTTTGATCTTGACAGCAGATCAGGTAGCTCAGGGAAGTATCTTTGGAGCTGAGTCTCTGGTCACATATAACTTTACTTCAAATATTGATACAACTCCACTACTCACTCCAAAATGATTACAAACAAAGGAATACAGAGCTCTCACTTGAGACATAAATGTCCAGGCTTAAATTATATTACTTCAGACACAGTACACAAAGACTAGAGACTGGAGAAGGATCTAATTCCAGGAAAAGGAGAAGGAAGAAGAAGAGGACAACCAACAGCAAGATGGATGGACTCAGTTATAATGGCAATGAGTGCAGCATTGGAAGACGTGAAAGAGAAAGTTAGGAACAGTTCATCATGCAGAAATTCTCTATATGTGGTTGCTAAGAGTCAACAGCAATTTAATAGCACTTAACCAATAATCAATCAAGTACGCATTGTCCTGGTACTGAATATGATAAACCCAAGAGCACCACATCTCTACATTTCCTTCAGCTCACTACAACCAGGCAACCAATCTCACACCAATGGATTCCAAGCTCCTGTCGATATGTTTAGCCATACTAATTGTTCCCACTTCTCATCAAACAATAGGGTAGCTACAATATGAAGCACTACTCACATCAGAGCCCACGTCCAAATGTAGAAATTTATTCCATTTAGCTATCCAGTACTCTATTCTACTTAAATTGATATCTGGGGCTGCACAATGGCAGGGCAACCCCCTGTTCACTAATGTTCTTCCACTAAACTCCCTTCTGATATATCCTTTCACTACAAGTAGCTTGATCTATTTTGTCTTCTATGCAAACCAATTGCCCCACTGCTAGTCTGGGTCTTCTGGAGCATGTCAGATAGAATTCCATATTAAGAATTCTATGGATGTTTACTTAGAAGAAAATCCTACTAAATACAGTGTGACATTGAATATGCCTCTGAATGTGCATGCATAGGATTGCACTATCTGTTGATCTTCATTGTCAAGAACATTGTTAAATACTATATCTCTAGATAAATCAGATTATATGCTATTAACTTTAGTTCTGATGGACAACTTGTTTCTGAAATACAAAAGTGTTTGATCTCTTTAAATTGTATTATAATATTATGTATAGTGCATAGTGCAATGGGCCATTGTATTATTCAGAAAATATCTTACTGTCGATATATATGCTTTAGTGTAGCAAGAATAACAAATGTTAAAGCTTTAAATTTTTCCACTTCTTTGGACCATTGCAGAGAATAAAGTGAGCATTTACTATTATTGTTATTATTTTGCAACACTTTCTATTCCATCAAGCATTGTTCACATCAACCAAGCATCACTGATGTAATAATTGCAAATGGTGTTCCATAAATTTTAGGCATGCATCAAATTACTCTGACCTTTCCCTATATTGTAGGATTTGGTTGGCTGAGCTTCCTATTTATAGCCTTAGTGCTGAACTGTATAGGAAGCAGGAAATAGTCACTACCTAATGAGAATCTGGAGCATGAAGAAAGTCCAATGATGGCACTGCCCTATATTTCACACAGCCTACAGCATTTGGCATTCATTTGCTGATAAATCATTTAGATGGCAAAAGGTATAATGAGATTAGAAACTTGTAAAAAAAATACAATAATCTTTCTTAGTGATAAAAGATTGTACCTAGGCTGGAAACCAAAATGATTTTAACTCTATCTTATTATATCCTAAATTGGTAATCTCATTTTCCTCTTGAAGGAAGATAGTTACATTTTTCATTGGTTAGATTATCTATATTTGGGTTGGTTTTTTTTAAAAAAAATGTAATATGTGTATTCTACAGCCCCTATCCTTAGTAATCCAAGCAGTAAAAAACTTTCCCTTCCAGTATGAAGAATAGACAGACCGAAAGACAGACAGACAGATAATAGATAGATAGACAGACAGGCAGACAGACAGATAGAAAAGAGAGAGAGAGAGAGAGACCCAGAGAGAGAGAAATGTAGACATAGAAATATATATATAAAATTCCATTCTCACCCTTGTGGAAGGTATGTATCTTCCATAATCTTAGGTCCTCTACCAGAAGCCTGGGAGTTTGAAGGTTCTGAGTGGGATCTTAGCTGTTCCTAGCACTGTGCTTTTTGGGACAGATAGCTTTGATATTGTTCCTGGGATCTGTTAGAGCCACTCTCCCAGCTTAAGAATCACAGCTCCAATTGTTTCTACTACATTAGTACCACTTTGGGCTATACTTTCTACATCCTTTCCAGTTTCTCCTTCAGCCCCTTCAGCCCCTGGTAATACTCCAGCTTCTCATATTCTTTCTTCCTGGCACTGATGGTTGATTGGCTTATCTGTCTGGATCCGGAAATCCCACAGGTTCTTAGCTTTCTTATTCCCCATGATCTTCTGTGGGATCTCCCATCCAGATGGTGATCAAGAGAGAGAAATAAGATTGATGGGGTGGAATTACCAATCAGTTAAAGTATCTTGGTATCCCACAGTCATATGAGAACCACAATGAAGAGGCAAGGAAAATAGCAACACCCAAGTATCACCAAAGGATCAGATAGGTTCTGAAGAATCAGCTCAATGGGAAGAGCAAGATCCATGCCATCAACATGTATGCCTTGCCAATCATCAGAAATTCTGCTAGTGTAGTGAGCTGGCGAAAGAAAGACATAGAATGCCAATATGAAGACCCAAAAACTCCTCATGATGTGTGATACTCTGGTAAGTGTCAAAGCCACTGTCCTGAATGAAACCCAGAGCATCCAGGAATACATCATGTAAGGTGGCACCCAAAGATAAGCTGCTGAGAGAATACCTGAGGCAGCAGCAGACATGGGAAGACAATCAAGCAGAGGAAGTGTCATGGGAAGAGAAGACCCTACATGTCCATGTACCATCAACAGAAGACATTGGGAAATCCTACCAGTGCCTGGAAATGGCTGGACTACAATACAGCACTGAGGCATTGATCATAGGAACACAAGAATAGGCACCAAGCACCAGATCCATAGAATAGGAATCTATCACACTAGACAGAATCCAAGTTGTAGACTATGCAGAGAGGCCTCAGAGACAGTCCAACATATAGTAGCAGGGTGTAAGATGCAGGCAGACAGGAAGATAAAGATGTAGATGATGTAGGTGTGGGTGGGTGTGAGAGAGAGGGGGGAAGAAATACATGGGTTTGTGTCTTGGGATACAGCATCAATAAAGGACATCCAAAGTTCCACTTAATTAGCTTCTTACAAGAAATTTGAAGACTCATTCAAATGCTAGGCAACTTCCTGGACTGTATCCAAGAATTCCAGTAAGATTGTGGTACTGCAGGAATAACTGTATGAAGTGGAAATTCAATTTTCCTTTATATAGCTGAAAAATGAACCACGGAGATCATTAAGAAGATATTTCTAACAAAAATGTTCTAAATCATTCTAAATCAGCTGAGATAATTCTTCAAAGTTGATTGGAATCTCTATTTCCAGCAACCAAATAAGAACAGAAATGTCAGGATTTGTGGTGATTTTAAAATACCAGAAATCCACTATTAGACAACATTTTAGTAAACAACATCCACTGGAAGACAACATTTTAGTAAAATAGACTTAGCAGGGGCTTATTGACAGATACCAATGGAGCAAGATTCCAAGATGTTTCTCATCATAAATATTCACAAAGGATTATAGTATTATTAATGGATTGATTTTGGAAGGGCATCCCCATCATGCTTTGGAAAAGAGGTACCATGTTTCCCTGAAAATAAGACTCAGACTTTTTTTTTTCCTCCAAAAGAGGCCCAGATCTTATTTTGGGGGATGCCTTTTCCCCTGTCTCACCTCGCAGCAGTGGCACCGACAGCCCCACCCAGCCAGCCCACTTCTTCTGCAGCCGCTCGCCACTGCTTGCAGCATCACCCCCGACCTCCATTTTGCCATCAGAGGCTTTTAGGAAATGCCTCTGTAGCTGAGAATGGAGCTCCGGATTGATGCGTACATCACCCCTGGCCTCCATTTTGCCATCAGAGGCCGGGGGGAACTGCGCCGTCAATCCAGAGCTTGACTCTTGGCTGCAGAGGCCTTTCCTGAAGGCCTCTGATGGCAAAATGGGGGTGATGGTGCGAGCAGGGGCAAGCACCCGCAGAATAAGTAGGCCTGTGAGGCGAGGCAGATGTTGGGGCATGGGAGGCCTGGCTGCAATGGTAAGTGGGTGCGGAGCGCATGGGGCAGCTCCACCACCCCCCACTCTAGATTGATTTTTAAGCATGTGCCTCACCCCAAAACTAGGGCTTATTTTGGGGGTAGGGCTTATATTAGGCCCACCCCCAAAAATCAAGCTAGGTTTTATTTTCAGGGTAGGTTTTATTTTTGGGGAATCATGGTATATGAATTAAATGCTACAAGGTAATCCAACTATCCAGGGCTATTTAGATGACAAGATTACCATTGAAGAATACTAGGAGGTACATCTGCAAAACCTCAAGACAGAAATAACATACTATGGCTTTCAATCACAAAACAACAAAAACAAGTTCTTTAAATTTAATGTTACATATTATGATGAGCCCATTGATGGACAAGACCTACAAAAGGATGCAGAGAAAATTCAGACACACAATACCTGAAAGCCACAAGATGTATCATAGCTAAGATCTTTTTAGGATTTAATTGTTATAATAGATTTCTGCCTGATTTCTGCTATAACCCTTGAGTACAGGTTTTCACAGAAGCAAAGAAAATAGTGATATCAAACATAGTGCACATACATTATAACCTGCACTTTTCAATCAAATGGGGTTCTGATTTCTCACAACATGGCACCAGTATACTTACATCACATTTCATGGAAGATGACAGTGAATTCCTTATAGCTTTTGCATCATGCACTCTCACAACTGCAGAGAAGATTTATGTACAAACAAAGGGGCAGCACCGAGCCTGGTTGGGAAATTAAATGTTTCAGTCAGTATTTATACAGATTATATAAATGGACTTTACCGTCAAACTCTGTATAGTAAGCCAGATATATAGATTCTTACAAAGTCTCATTAACCAAGTTTATTACAAAGAAAAAGAAGTTACATTAATGAATCTTTAGACAGTGGACATGTCTGTTCTTTAGCTCCCATTTTATCAGTAACCTTGCTAAATCAGGTTCCAATGTCTTTGATCCTCTTTCTGTTTCCCTTTTGATATATGGGGAAGGTAGCTAGTCATTTGTGAAATACAAATGAAGTGTTCAATCTACTCTTACTCTGCAATGTTTTGCAACATCCATTCTTATTCCAGGCTCAAAAAAAAAATCTATTCTCAGCACTGACTTATCAGCTTCTATTGTAAGTCTTCATTCCATAAAAAGGGACTTCACTTAAAAGCAGCATTGGGCTTTGTTCTTTGGAGGACACAGATACAAAAGCATATTCAAAAAGACCCTCAATCAATCAAGCAAATGAAAATGAATCATCTTATTTACAAAGTAAAAGTGTGAAAAATCCACATGAGATGGAGATTCCTCTGACATTTTCTCTCACAACAGTTCCTATCAAAACTGAACTGAGAAATTATGAGAGACCCAGTACTCCCTCAGTCTATGTAGCAAGCAAAAAGGATTGTAACATAGTGCAAAAACTTAATTTATTGAGTTTTCACTTTACTGAACTTTCATAGTATTTATATTATGCAGAGCCTGAGAGATATCCAGGTGAGCCCAGTTCAGTATTCAAATATTGAAGGAGCTACAAGTAAGACACTTTGCAGTAATAAAGAGGAAGGCACAAGATTTGTTTTAGTGGCTAGGAACAGATCAATATATTGAAAAGCTTGTAACGAGGTGTTCAAATTGCTAACATGCTCAAAAAAGAGTCCAAACAGCAACCTTGGCAAAGGCCAAGGCAAATAATTTATACAGACTTCATGGCACCATTTATGGACACAAGCTTTTTAGTTGTGCACTATATTTGCCCAAAGTGGCCAAGAAAGTTCCAATGACTTTGACATCAGCCAGCCATCCCATAGATCAGGGGTGTCAAACTGCCGGCCCACGGGCCGGATGCATCACAAGGAAACCGCGCCCACCCCATTGCCGGCAATGGGGGAAAAGCTCTGATACGTCACGCGATGTCACATGACATGTTTGACATGTCTGCCATAGATGCATTAAAAGAACCCTTTGCAAGAACTAATGCTCTTGAACTATTAATGAGGAAGAATGGAGCACAATTTGAACAGTTGTAGATATTTCTTAAAATTAATGGAATCAGTATTATATCAATGCAATATCATTCATCTGCAAACGGAGTGGTTCTATGGTTGTCAAGATTTTAAGAATAGTTTGCATGCAACATACTGAATCAGAAATTCAAACTTTTTTGGCGTATCACAATGCAACAATGTAATCAAATGTGAGCAATGCTGTTCTATGGTCATATCTAACTTTCAAGACTGGATAGTCTCAAATCTTGTTTGGCGAGGTGCTCAAGACAAACAGCTGAAACAAGCTGAGCAATCTTCTCACAGTGATACCAACATACAGTGACCAGCTGAACAGAGCAGATAGACAGACAATGTTGTGCCTGATGTAGTAGGAGTTTTATTTGTAATTACTGAGTTATCACCAGTAGTAACTACCCTCAAGTGTAGTAGCTTCAGTATGAGAATGGAATAACATCTGTCACCACCATCAAAAAATCCTGACCCCTGAATGATCTGATGACATTTACTAAGGAATGTTTGTTTCTTTTTTTTAATGATCATTTTGGAACAACAAAAGTAGCCTGCTTGTTTTCCCAAGAACACAGTTCATCAGCCCCTAGGATTTCCTTATGTAAATCACTTTAGGGAAATGTTAATCTCTTCAGATTATGACTAAAAAGTGAAGCAGGTTTTATAGGATTAATTAGTGGAAGGGCCGGTGTTATCATATATCACATCTGGTTGGTAAGAGTAGAAGAGAAGCAGGAAAGAGAGATGTGGATAAACTGATATACAATTCAATGGTCTTGAAGCAAATGAAAATGTCTATTAATCTGTGTATTTGGGAGACAGTTTCCGTAAGTGCCCCAGTGGCCTCAACAATCAGGCACTGAATATATGAATGCCTATTGGCTGGGCTGAATCAGAAAAGTTGATAAAACAGAAAGACCTGGGAAGAGGGTTGTTATCTAGAAAGCTGTGGTTGGCTGTCATAGTGATTTGTTAACTGTGCCACATTGGATGAAAGCTAGGTTTCGTATGATTAGGAATTTGGACCCTGAATTTTGGGAGGATACCAGATTGGGAAAGGTAGACCTAAATCAGAGATAGGTGAGCACTTTTTTTAAAAAAAGGCAAGAGTCCTGTTTGGCCTTTGGCTGGTATGTCTGGGAGTCTCCTCCAAAAAGTAGATGACCAAAACAAATGATAAAATAGAATTAATTTAAATTAAAAATAACATTGGTTTAATGGAATGAAGTAAAATAATTACTGCTTTGAATTCTAACATGATAAATATTTGGTAGCAACTTTGGGAGAAATTTTGGGGGGCATTCTCAAGGTTTTAGGAAATACATGCAGCCTTGAAATCTCAGGTTTTGCATTTTTGTTCTACACAATTGCAACTTACTCCATTGCTTTATAGGTACCCCTTTCCCGAGTGTCCCCTCCTCCCTTATCCCTTGTTACTTTTATTCCTGTCTTATGGAGATATGTGATTTGGAAAGACAAACATTCAAATGGACAATATCATATGTTAAAAAACCCAAAGGCACAAAGGATCCTGTTTTCTGCTAAAGGTCATATCTGGATACACTAAAAGTGTCTCTTGATAGTTCAGCTCAGCAATTAAAGTATAGGCTCTTCCTCATTCTATCTTTCCATTGGGAAATTGCTCTGTTATTCAGAACAAAATAAATGATTGAACATAATTCAAGGGACTTTTCTTTATATGAACAGCATACACACACATACACAGAGAATACCTAAAAGAAATACTCAGCTTGTCTATACAGATATATCATGTTCATCTAGGATGCAACTGGACATATTAAATAACTCTTAATGTCAGTAAATTTTTAAGAAGTGGGATTGTTCTGTTCTACATCTTAAAAATTGCTATTTGGGAGTTGCTGTTTGTATTAGCCCTTACCAAGTCACCCTGAGAATTTGCTTTCTGCTAAGAAAAATTCAAAGGGGAAGCAAAAGGGGAAAACTAAAGAAGGTATAGTTGGTTGCAGGTGGAAATCAAAGGAAGCACCATCAACCCAGCAATAGTTCAAGTCATGGCAACCAATTAAATCCAACTCAAAGCTGTGCTAAGCTAAAGATCTCCAGGCTTTTATTGATATCCTTCCTAGGAATGATGAGCTTCAAAGACCACAAAATGCTTGGTCTTTTTATAGGCTTTTAAGAACAGCTTGATCGGCAGATATTACCAAGTGATAACACAACCCCAGGGCCTTCATAAACATGGATAAAAAAGCTTTATCCCCTTGGTAGAGAAGCAGGCTAGTCTGCTTTCTTTGTTCAGCTTCTATTCCTAGTTAATAGGAAGCATAATAACAGGCAAATGTTAATGTCTATTTTAATTGAACTAAACACAATCCTGTAATCACCTTCAACCAAGAGTGGGATTTAGCAGCAGAGTATAATCTCCAATTGGGGATTATCACCAGTTAGAGATTAAACCACCCAAAGGTGGGTCTTTATTCTTTTGATTCTTCTCCTCCAACCAGCAAGTAAACTTTTCAGTTTAAATTCTTTTCATTTTTTAAAAGTCTTCATGTCACCTAAAAGTATTTGCAGCTTTGTTCATTTAAAAATTTTCTAATTTCTTTTTATTTTTCATTTTCATTTCCAAGAGTATTCATCTAAGAATGAAAGTGGATCTGAGTAACATCTGGATTTCTATTTTTCAAAGCAAGTTCTTTTTTCTTATTCAAGCAACCCTTGGGAAAATCTTGGTACAACCTGAGTCCATCCCAGAACTAAGAAGAACCTTTATTCTCCTTTCATCCTTCTTTCATTTTCTTTGTTATGTAGGTCTCTGTATTACAGTAATGCTCCCCACATGTAACTTTTTAATACCATCCTGACAGATGAGAGCTCTGAAATATCTAAAAAAAATGCCCATCTTTATAATATTTACTTCAGTGTAATTTCTCTATTTACAAATTAGTAACTTGGACAGAATTTCAGCAGAAAGAAACTACAGGTTTGACTTTGGTTTACTTTGATATGAAGCCATATCCTTACTTAAATTGCCTTTTTCAATCTAACATTCTTCCTTTTTTGCCTATTGAATTCAATGATCCAAGTGTGTGAGAGGTTGATAAATAATGAGTGTAGTAAATGTTGGGATTATAACTGATGACTTCTATTACTTTGAATTAAAAATATCAACCATTTGATAGTTAACCATTTGAAATATTGAACTACAGTTCAGAAGGATCCCCTCTGTTCAAGTGACCCAGTCAAAAACCTCCATTGCCCCTCCTAAGAAAGTTTCCACCTGAACTCTTTGTCCAAAGTCTTCTTAGCTGCTATATACAGTAGATAAATGGAAAATAAATGGCCAAAAAAGAGAGAAAACTCTCTTTATAGGAACAAAATGAACAATATTCCCTGCCAAGCAATTTCTTTTCCCATTCCCCTTTCCTTGAAGCCTGTGATGCCCCTCTCATGTTATTCCAGAATACCCACCCTCTTACTGAAACCTGGAGAGGAAAAGATGAGAAGAGGAACATCCTCATCTCTTTCTTTTGATGCAAACATACCACAGGCAAAAGCAAGTTATGAATTCATCTGTCTAACCATAATCATCATGGATCTCTCCATTTCATGGGATTCCTAATTTTTCTTTAGCATCTAACAGATTGAAACATAGCTGTTTCTTTAACTGAGATTAAAAAGGTAAAGTAAAATTCACCTCTGTGAAATCAAATGGAAGAGCGTGTACTAGAAATTCAAACTGTACTAAGGTAGGACTTTTTTTGTTTGTTTGATTTCTGAAGATAACTTTCCCTCTACCTTTTCTGAGTAGTACACATTGCTCCTTGATAACCTATTTGCTCACCTTTAAGCCTCTGAACTGCAAGATAAAGTGAGCTCCTTCTGAAAAGTGACCCACTCTCACACCAAATTCTTCCCTTGACAGGAGGAAAAGCCTTGAATACTTACATCAAATGCTGTTAATATCTTTGTAGGCATTTCAATTCCTGATGTCACAATTTATCACCTTAAGGGAAAAGTAAAAAAATAGCTCTATTAGGGAAGGTTACAGAAGGAGAGTTGTGTTATACTGTGGTAGTCAGAAATCAAAAGAACTGAGCTAAAGCTCATGAAAGCTCATAAGAAGTTTGTGAAAGCTCATACAATGAGCTATTCTAAAGAAGTGCTATCTCTATAATGGTTGCATCTTGCCAAGAGATCCGATGGGAGAATGTGCTGCCTTTGTGTCCTACTTGTGGGCTTCCCATAGTCATATTGTTGGCCAAATGGGAAGTAAGCATTGGTCTACATGAATCTTAGGTCTAATTCAGAAGGGCTCTTTTTTCTCTCTCACATCCTTTCAGATTTGTCCACTGAAATCAAAGAAGGATAGTCACAGGGTAGAAAAGAACCATTCGAAGAGCCATTTGGGCAAACAAATCCAATGTCCTGCTCGGTGTAGGAATTCCAATTAAAGCCTCCCAGATTTCCTCTTCAAGTCCCAAACTTCACATCCAGTAAAGGTAATTCTTTTTGGTTGATATTTTTAGTTCTACTTTTAGATTAGAAGCAAAATTATTTTAGTTCTTGCACCTAAATTGTATTACTCAGTTTTGGATGTTTATGAAACAGTTGCTTGTTTTAACTCTCTGTTCCCCATCTCAAGTCACTGTTGAGAAATAGGTGGCTATATAAAATGAGTCAATCAATCAATCAGAGATAGATAAGACCAATCAACAAAAGGTGACAGTACTATAAAAGCTAGAAAGAATTCAAACCAAGTAGCACATGAAACCATTCTCAGGATGGATAAGATATTATTATAGATTTATCCCTCATTTTGCTATCCAGATCAGGGACCTCACTCCCCAAAGTAACAAGCCAAAGTAAACTGGGTTCCTATATGTGAGTTAAGTTTTTGAGGACTCAAAATGAATTTATGCATTGTATTAGTTCTATGAGGATTAGATAATGGTGTTTCAAGTGACTATGTGATGTTTCTAAAGCTGGACTATGAGCTGTTCTGGTATAAACTTTTGATGATGGAGATCATCCAGTCCTGTACTTTGACTAAAAAAAAGCACACTGTAAACAGAAGTACAATAGTATTGAAAAATATATACCTTAAGTTGAACTCTTGAGATGCTAAAAAGTATTAGTATAACCAGGAATTCAAAATTATTGTCCACCAACTACATTTTTTTCTTCCATTCATTCATGCCCAATTCTCAGTCCCTGAAATTTTCTTGGCAAAATTTTGTGTAATAGTACTCCTGATAACATAAAAGAGACTTTGCCCTAAAGGATCTGTCATTGCCCTTCAGTCTCTCTTCATATAACTTATAATAATGTCCATGTACAAATGAGGAAAGGCTTGGTTAGCACTGCCACAATTGGTAACTTGCCTGTTTCAATTCCTTCCTGCAGATGCTGTTGTTTCCAGTCACTGTACTCACCGTGAGATCTGACCTCATGATACAGTGAAAGAAATGTTTCTTATATTTTGGAAAACATTTCTGTTAATGTAACCTATAATTGAACCCATATTGCTGGCTCATATTCAGCTTGCAATAACAATAAAAGCTTGATTTTATGGACTTAATTTAGTAGATTTCAAACTAAATTTTAGTTCATACTTCACACCTAAATGATGCACAAAATCTGTTGTTTCTGAAGAAAGAGGAATGCAAAATTATGCAAATGACATGACATATATGATTAAATGTATACAGTTGATGTATAAATGGATGTTTGGGCTCAGCAGAAACTACTTCCCCCAATTACATCATCAAATTCATGTTTTACTGAATTACTTTCCAGGATATCTTTTATGCAGAACATTAGCAACATTTTCAATTTTTTATAAAGAATATTACCAGGGTTACCATTATCCCTCATTCTATACCTTATGTGTTTGATTTTCATTTCTCAGTGAAAAACTTTGTATTTGCATCTGTTAAATTTTAATTTTGTTACTATCATCCCATTTTCTGTAATCTATCAAGATAGTTTTGAATGTTATTTTTGTCTAGGAGATTAGTCAATTTTACCCAATGTGGAGTCATCTGCAAATTTAATACATGATCGTTGTGGTATCAATTCAAAATGTTTCGCCAGTTTTATGCAATCAATATCAAAAGTGAAAGGAAAAAGTGAACATTAGCTTCAATAACTCTTCCTGTCTCACCCCTGAGAAAAGTAGTAGAGCAAGTCAAAAATGCTATTTTTAAAATCTCACTTATAATGAACTTCTTTCCAACCACGTATGTAACCTTCCATTCTTTCTTTTGTGTTCACCTCCCTCATACATCCATGGCAGGGCTGCTTTTAAGTTATCTAGTTGGTATTGTTCATGCATATAGGTTTTCTTTTTTAAAATATGCAAGTTTGGCCTAGCAGACACAACAAAGCTTGTGAGCTACATGTTATGTTGGCCCATCCATGTGTCCAAGGACCGCTTTCCAGAGATGAAGCAGTGCAGAACACTGCCCATTTTCATCAAATACTACCTTGAGCTCTGCTGTCCAAGTTTGTGAGCTGCTCACCACACAGAAAAACTGGGCTCAGCTAATGAAAGGAAACATTTAACTAATTAAAAAAATTGATTCCACTTACTGGGAAAATTAATCAATTCTTTGGATGGGGGATTGAAAGAAAAGTAAATGGATGAGGTCTGGGATTTCTTCCAGAGATCCCCCCCCCCAATCTTCTCCATCCATAGAGAGGGAAAACATAATAATGAGGGGACTTTGGTGAATTTGGTTGTTTTCTTGCAGATGTTTTTTTTTACTCAAACTAGATGACATCATTATTGCTAGTAAGGAGTGGAGTATGATCTCAATTTATATTCTAGTGGCTTGCCCTATCAGTGTTGGTGAGAGTTCTCTTAGACTTAGAGGATCTTTGGTTGAGCTGTTCACTGTTGTCTTGTTTGTCAGTTTCTTGATTGGGGTATTATTAACTTGCTTGTTGGTCTGATGTTAATGTTGGAGTTAATCTATGCTCTTCTGGATGTTTATTGCTGGTGGGGAGGTCTTTCTGTTCCCTTTTTGTCTTGTTGATTGTCTTTTTTGCATAGTATGTAGATGTTGCTTATGTCTATGTGTCTATTGATGGCCAATTGGTCAGAGTGTCAGGCTTCCAGAAATTTTGTAGTGTTTCTGGACTTACCTTGGTGTAGGATGTCACAGTTTTCAAGTTGAAACTATATTTAAGTCTGTCCATATTTTGTGAAATTAAAGAGTTTTTATCATGTCTTCTGACTGGAGTTGGCATTCATAGAATATAAATTGAGAATAAACTCCACTCCTTACTAGCAATGATGATGTTACCTAGTTTGAGTAATTAAATGTCTACAAGAAAACAACCAAGTTCAGAGAGCACCAAGGACCACTCATTTCAACCCTGAGCTGCAAATACTCTCCTTTTCTGCTAAAACATAGCAATGATGTGGGAATCAAAGTAATTAGTTGATTTTCATAATTTATTGAAACTTTCTAGTTATAATTTGATTTAGACTAAATATCATATTTCCAGCATCTGCCTGGCCAAAATTACCTTTATTCCAACTGCATATTTATTTCAACAGATTTATTATTCAATTCATAGGGTTTTCTTAAAGTGTACACAAAAGGACTAATCATTTTGGGGAACATTTTGTCATAATCACATTATTTTAAGTGATTTTTCCATAATGTAGAGGGGTTCAATTGTCATATATTTTGGGGGTTATCGCAGAGGCGGTCCTACAGCAACTAGAGGCCGAAGTGATGACCAGGTATCGCCCCAAGTTTTGGGTCAGATACGTGGATGACACCTTTGTGGTCATCAAGAGGCAAGACAGCGCCCGGTTTATGAATGAGTTGAATTCGGTCTATCCTGACATCCGCTTTACAGCTGAGGAAGAGACCAATGGCACGCTTGCCTTCCTGAATGTACTTGTCAGCCGCCAGTCTGATGGCATTCTCCATACGACTGTTCACCGTAAGCCAACACACACCGACAGAGTCTTGCACTATAGGAGCAATCATCCAGTGTCACATAAAATTGGCTGCATTAGGACACTGTTTAAGTGGATCAACACTCACTGCAATATGGATAGGGCAAGAGCTGAGGAGAGGAGCCACCTTTACCGCATCTGCAGGCAGAATGGCTATCCAGTAGAATTCATTAAAAGGTACAGCAGACCATATGAGCCTCGCAGGAGCCAACACACAGGCACGCCTATGGCATGGACAACATTGCCGTATATCAATGGCGTGTCCGAGGCAACGGCGCAGATATTAGCTCCATATAATATTAGCATCGCCCATAAATCAGATCAAACATTGCGTGCCAAGGTGATGCACCCCAAAGAGCCGTTCCCCAAAGAAGAAAGATCCTCGGTGGTATATAGTAAGAACTGTCATTGCAATTACATTGGGGAGATGACCAAACGGCTCAGGACCAGGATTCACAAGCATGAGTTGGCCATTAGACATCAAGAACAATGTTCACAAGTATGGGCACACCTGGCCAGCTGCAATCATACGTTTGACCTTGCAGGGGCAGAGACCATTGCCCAGGATACCACCAAGGGTGGACGACTACTTAAGGAGGCTTGGTTATCGGACGGACACTCAATCAACCGCCATATAGACCTGCTGCCTGCTTATCAGGCACTAAGGGAGCAGGAGGAGCAACGTAACAACTTGCAACAAGTGCGACGAGCACCGACCAGGCAGGATCGGAACTACAGACCCATGCGACAAAGAACTACAACTGCCGAATGAGAGGAATCCTCAGTGCAACCTATACAACAACCTATACAAGAACCAAAGAGGAGGGCCAGGGCACAGCAAAAAGGAGGGATGACCGCAGGACAGGAGGCGTTAGGGAACCAACTTACAGCAACAGGCACTCGGACATGAACCAGGCAGATAAGGAGAACGACTATGAGTGAAGAAACGATTCCCAAGTCTAGGCACACACAGATTGATGCGGGACAGTTAGAAACAATACGGCCAATTGGGGTGGGTGGACCGGTGACTCGCTCAATGAGCAGAGTGCAAAAACGACTGGCTTTATAGGCAAGCTCCCAAAACGCCGGCATTTTACTCTGATGACGTCGGCAGTTAGCTGACGAAAGCTAAGTGTATTAAACAGTTTCGTTTGTATTGTATCCTGGTGTTCGGTTGTTTCTTTTAATATATATATATATATTTACCATGCACATCTTCATGCAATATGCACTCTAAAAATTGCAACATAAACTGCATAGCAAAATTGGAAAAGACTGGTTTTGACAGAATTATCTTCCAGTTTGCATTATAGATTCCAGTATTGTGATATGGATAAAGTTTTATTAAAATGCAAAACAAAATATTTATTCCCCTACCTCAAAAGTCACAGTGGAGTTTTCAAGATCACTATCTCCACTATCCCATTCAAAAAGGAAATAAAATAGATGGTTTATACCCTCTCTCCATATTCACATCTTTATACCCTCTCTCCATATTCATCTTGTGGTCATATGTTTAATAATGATCTCAGTTTATCTACCAATGATAGGGAGATAGTCATCCAGCCACTTTCCCGTTGAAAAGCCTGAAGCCTTGGTTGTGGGAAGCTAGATGAGGTTCAAAATCCCTGCAAACAGAGGAGACTGCCCATATATAAAACAGACTTTGAACATTTTTTTCAAAAATGGTTGTACTACAGTTTTGAATATACTGCATTTGAACCAGAACTACATTACCTCAGTTCTTAAAAACAGCCAACACTGTAAGACCACAGAGGTCCAGAACTGCCTTTCAATAGGCATCGGAGTGTTTACATCTTTAAGGAATGACTTTCAAGCAACAATATGCATAACTATTCAGAAGTAGGTCTCTTGAGCATCATGTAATAAGGCCATGTAAGATATGAATGTTAAAGTAATCTTGAAATAATTTCATCCATACTTTTGAATATACAATCACATTTGGAAACCTAGTAAGGGGAAAGTAGAGGATTTATTTTGAGAGTGAAAACATGCATCACTATGAGCACCTCTAAAACATTGTTAAAAAGTATATAAGAGGAGAAAAAAAAACCTCTCCTCTCTCTTAAAAACAGAAACAATCTATACTTTTTAACTGAGATGTTTCTTTAAAGATGCTGGTTTTAAATAAGGAAAAACTCTTGCATTTAAACTAATCTGGTATTATTTCTATGCATGTCTGATGCTTATAAATCATGGACACCAGAATATAAACATAACCTTTTCACAAGTTTCCCTTAAATATCCGTATATGGGGAAGAATCAGAATATTCTATATGAATTGTGCTCCCATTAGCAGCATTCCTCAAGGTTTCTCCTGCTCTTGATTTAAATTGAAGAGTTTTGTACCTAAAAACCCAAATGTAATCAGTTCTCAAACACGTGGAGTACCTGCACACCTAGGTTGTTAACCCATTTCTAAAGCTCTTCATGAAGAGGAAGGAATAGGGTGCTGGTGAAAATTTCAGGAGATCCCTAATTTTTTGTTTGCTCAGAGGAAGTAAAAAAAAAATTATTCACCTCCTAACCATCCTGCCTGGAGATATAATAGATCTTCCTAGCCAGAAAGAATGGTAAAGAGCCCACATCTATTGTAAACAGTCCTTCTTTAGGGACTAAGATTTCCCAGAACATTTCATTGAAAACTGCATACCTTTTCTTTCTAGATTCTATTTAGCTGGAAGTACAAAGCAACAGAATTGCAGTTACAAAGTTTTATGAGATGATCAAAGACTCTTCTGAGATCTATAAGCTTAAATAAAAATTTCTATAGCTGTGTCCCTTTGGAATTCAGCAAGAGTTTTCAATAGGGGAAAGTTCGCACCTTCACTGATGGAACTTTGAATCTTTTCAGGTGCTGTCTGTTACCAGTGAGAGAAGCTTGCAAGAGTTTGGAAAAGCTCCCTGGGCAAAGGAGAGCTTTCATTTCTAAAGAAGGCTGCCAGTGTTTTTGAGCTGAACAGAAAGCAATGGGGAGGGGGGCAGGGAAGGAAAGAGATTGATTCTGCTTTTCTGTGCTGACCTTGCCCTTTGGCACAAGATGTGTATTTCTTAGAAGGATGCTATGTGGTGGGATGTGGGGGGGAGAAGGGGAGGAAGTAAAATAATCCTCCTTCTTTTAATATAACATACCCATAGCAAGTCAAATCAAAGAGAAAAGAATATATAATTTCACTCTATGTCTCTGGTGGGCGTAATACATGGCTGTAGCTATTTCTAGTAATTTGGAGACAAACCTGATTCCATACAAAAATGTCAGCAGTCTGAAATAAAACACACCTTCTCGGTGGTGGGATTCAGCCAGTTCGCACCAGTTCGGCAGAACCGGTAGCTAATTTTTTGTTGCCCAGGCCCAGAATGGACTTCCAGAAGCGGCATCCACACAGAGAACTGGTTGTTCACATATTTGAATCCCACCATTGCACCTTCTCCCGCCCAACTTCAAAAGATATTTTGGCTCAGCTATGATATAAAATATACTCAAACTTGTCATTTGAATTGCTGGCAGCAGTTATGCCTTATGGATAACATAACATCACAACAACATTGTCTCCAGGATCATCATATGGAAACTTTCCTGAAGTGTTGGGCTTTGAGGGTTGTCTGTTATGAGACAGTGCTTTTGTTAGAGTCATTACATTAGAACTCTTTGAATCCTTTCATGTACAGGTAATCCTCAGTGTACGACCAGTCATAACATACCTGCCCAAAACTACTTATAGCCAATTTTGAAGTTACAACAGTCACAAACACACCCTCATGGTCATATGATCACATTGTGAGCACCTAGCAACTGGCTCACCTTTATGGCTGTTTGTAGCATCCTGTGGTCCCATCTGTTCTAAGCATACTAAAAGCAGGAAAGACCCTGGCATTCCTTTGGTGTGGGGGCACTGCAGTGGCAATGGTTTTCCCCAAGCACAATTGCTTGATATATGAGATACATGACAAACTGTACAATGTGATATCAAGATGAATATGAGTTACATAACTTTCAACATTAGGAGATGATTTACTGTTGCAGACTCCTGTTGCTTCTGTGTATGCTTGATTTTTATCTTCCTGGTCTAGTTTTCTGTCTACGTACAAACCCTGATTTCAACTTTTTTTCTTTTACTCCTTAGGCTTCTTGTTAGTTATAAAAAAACCAAATCTGCATAGTTCTCCTTTCTCTTTCCGAGAAAGCAGATGTAGGCTTTCCCAATCCCTTTTCTTGGCTCTTGGTGTGATCTTCAGTCAGTTTCATAACTGGATGTTATCAGAGAAGCCAGGCTTAATCCATTCTAGTCAGTTTCAGAATGCCTCGCAAAACAATTGTTTCTCTCTGATTCATTGAACTGAGGTGTACAGTCTGACGCTGCTGAATGATATGCTTCAGGTATGGTCTCCTGAAATCCCCATCAAATTATTGCAAATTATAATATTTAAAGTTGTAGAGGAGTAGAATATCTATCTATTATCTATTTATATGTCTGCCTTTCTGCCTTCCTGCCTTCCTGCCTTCCTGCCTGCCTGCCTGCCTACCTACCTACCTACCTACCTACCTACCTACCTACCTACCTATCTATCTATCTATCTATCTATCTATCTATCTATCTATCTATCTATCTATCTATCTATCTATCTATCTATCTATCTATCTATCTATCTATCTATCTATCTATCTATCTATCTATCTAATCCACGGGTGTCAGACTCGTCGCATCACGTGACATGTCACGATGTATCGTGACTTTTTTTGCATTGCCAAAGCTGGGGTGGGCGCGGCCTCCATATGATGCAACCGGCCCGCGGGCTGGCAGTTTTGACACCCCTGATCTAATCTATCTCTATCATTATCTATCAGAGAGCAATATTTTTACTTATATTTTATTAAATTAAATATAAATTGAATCACTGGGTCCTTACTCCATCTCTACTTGGCATACCATTCAAATGACCAAGGTGGTCTTTGACTTGGAAAATAGCAGGTGGGATGTGGGATAATTTGTCCAGGAACAACCCATAAAGAAATCAATGTTGCTGTTTTGAAGTACAATGAACTCAGAATCCAGAGTTGCTGGAAAGAAATGTTATAAAAACAGTCAGAAGGGGGGAAGAGGCTCCTAACAAAAGGCAGCATCAGGTAGATCAGTAGAAGTTGTGTTTTATGGTAGTCATTACACCGGTAGGATAAAATATTACCCCAGATCTGTCCCAAGTGTGAATTCGGTGTTATATGTTTGAAACAAATATAGAAAAAGATTACATTAAAATCCTGTTCAGGCATTATCTCTACATTTGGCCATTTGCTAGAGGTAGGAGCTTGAAAGCTTATTTAAATGGGAAGTGGGTAGTTTACTTCAGTGGGATTAATAGGATCACTAGTATAGTGAGCAAGGATATGTATTGGAGGAAATTAAGATGGCAGCTGCAACTCACCAAAATGTTGTCACTTTTTAATGCATGACACATGTAAAAAGGGACAGGAGATCAACCATGCAGTTACATCTGCCATCTTGACTATTGACATGCACTCTCCCTCCCCAAGGATGCTCGTAATACTGAATTTGAATAGAACTCCATATTTTGGTTCAATAAAGGATCTGTAGAATAGAGATAGCTGGGTGTGCTTAATTGAGTTCCTGTTCTTTCTTTTTTCCCCTCTTCAGATACGGTACTTTTTAATTGTTTAGTTAAAAGCTCAGCAAGGTCACATTATAATAACCTACAAACAATTGCAATCAAAGAGATAGGCAGTACTTGCACCTAACTGCAAATAATTCAAAGAATGGCTAGAACAAAGGCAGGAGAGGGAGGGATTCAGTGAAAATCATTCCGAACTTAAGCCACCTCTGCCTTTTCCTGCAACTGTTAAAGCAAGCCACTGCATAACTCCATATTATTGGGCTTTGACTCATTTATGCACAGAGGATGCATAAATCATGGAGTTCAACAGCCCAATAATAGCATATAGAAATTTCAGTTATATTTGTCAAGACTGCTAATATGCCAAAAGCTGGAGAAGGATTTAGCAAACTAAAATGAAAGCATTACAGAGTGTTTGAAAATGGCTTTGTACATAATAAACAATAGATTGATCAATCAACTTTGCAACTGATAAGAAAAATATATTTAGATTTTATTCGTTACATTTATATCCCACTGCAAATGACTCTTGACAATTAACACAGTAGAAAAAACCAGATTAAAACATCCATGGAAGGAATAGGATTCCTGGATGGACTACACAAATATTGTTGGAATGATACAAAGAGAAATAATAAAAGAATGTACAATAATAAGCAATATAGTAAAAGTTTGGAATATTATTATGACCATAATAAAGGCTGTTCATTATGGTAGGAAGTCATGATGATCATTAAGCAAGCACCTATGTGATTGGACCTGTTTTCCTGCCTCACTGGGACCCTGCAGGCTTAGGTCTACTTTCCTGCCCCACCAGGTTTCACACTCTTCTCCCCACCCCCACCCCCTGTCACTAGATTTCCTTCTGGAAGCTCCAGATATTGTATTGGTGAAGACAGCAGCCCACTCCACCCTTTGTCCTCCTTATAGGCTACATCCCAAAAGCAGGCACCATATTGGGAGTGGCCACAATGAATAGTGGCTGCTCTGAAATAGTGCCCGCTTCTGGGAAAGTACCATGTGACCTAGGATGCCAACAGGCAGATGGGTCTGCTCTCCTCCCCCAACATGATCTCCAGAGCTCCAGAGATCATGTTGGTAAAGGAGAGTAGGTGGCTCAACCCTGTAATGCGTTGACCACAGGGATAACAGCTGCCATAACTTCAAAACTGTAAGTAGTTTTTTGGAGATCTGTCATAACTTCAAATGATTGCTAAATGATGAGTCATTACTAATAAGTAATAAAGGAAAAAAAGTGTTTATATATTCGAACAAGAAGTATAGCTTTAAAAAAACCTGCCTAAATAAGAGGAAACACTTAAGAGATTTGACTGAATTGAAAATGTTATAACATAACATTTGGATAATAATACAAATGCTGAGCCTTATCTATAAACTGATTTTCATGTCCTGGCTTCAGTAAAGGGGAAAAAAGATTTATGCAATTGGCCAGCAAAGTGTGGTGTGATGCAGGCACTTGGGGCAGGGAGGCTTGCACAGGTGCTAGGCAGGAATATACACACCATGAAAAGAACCAAATTTGGGGGGTGGGGCAATACATTTGCAGGGAGGCTTGTAAAAACAGCAGGAGGCTTGTCTGGAGAAATGGCAGGAAACAGAAGGGTGAGGGAGGCAACAGAACAGGAGTTGTGAAAGCAGGAGAAAAGAACATGCATGTACACAATGGCTTCCTAGAAGATGAGGAGAAGGTGTAATCCAAGTAGACAGTCCATAATCCAAATACCACACAAGAGCTTGAAAAGTATTGAGGGACAAACCAGAGACTTGGTTAGGAACACACCAAAGTCAACACAAAGCAAGAGTCAAGAACAGGAATGCACAAGCCAGATGTCAAAGATGTTTTCAACAATGGAAGGTGCTTCTTGTGCAGTTTAAATCCTCTACCCACTGAAGGCTTGAGTAGACTTCTCTGGCACTGCATGTGGGGGAACGTATGCATCTCTCATTTGAGGACAGTTGCATAGCTGTTCCTTTTATACACCAGTGAATTTTAACATTCTGGCTAGGGGGCCTTCAAACAATAAAGTACAGAATAGGAAGTCAGATCAACAATCAGCACACAGAATGCACAACATGCAGTTGGGAGTTGTTTGCATCATCTGCTCATCTGCAGCCCTCTGCAACCTACAGTTACCTATCAACCTCCTCGGAGCGTAGATATGTGGTGATGGCTATGAGCAGTCATGGGCAACTCTAAAGCAGCCTTTAGCATGGACAGGTGAGGATTTCCCTGTTCACTGGTTGCTAATAATGAGGCACTGAGCTTGCTTGTAGTGTTAACATTTTGCTGCTTGTTTGTGCAGTGCTATCTTTGCCAGGGTGCAGGATATTCAGGCTGAGGAATTTTGTCCTGCTTCTTGGAGCCCAGCTCTGAGGTCTTGACATTGATGGTGAAATATAATTCATAAACCAAATAAGTTAAATATTGTTTGATTAAATTATTTTAGAAAGATTGTTATGTAACAATATTATTAACAACAACAACAATAATAATAATAATAATATACTGAGGGGCATGTATCCAGATGAGTGTGACAATTTATTAATATGGGCCTGAAAGGATATGAAATCAATTTTTGTGTTGTCGTTTAAAATGAATCCCTTATTTAAGAATGTGGATAGCATGATTATTTTTTTTCCCATTGTGAATGCCTGGTGAAGCTACTTAAGTCCTGTCTTCCTCCTATCCCAACTGCCTTTCCAAATATAATTCTCATGTTTGTTTACTCTAAAAAAAAAATATCTAACTCCAAAACATTCCAAGCATTCAGGCACTGCAGCTGAGCAGTGCAATTCTAAATTATTAATTCCCACGTAATTTAATAGGATTTAGTTCTAGGTAGGTGTTTGGTGTGGTGGTTAAGGCACTGGGCTAGAAAAAGGTGAGTTCTAGTCCTGCCTTAGGCACAAAGCCAATGTCATGGTTCCGATAGATGAAACCAATCAAAAGATCTTCAAGGCAAGGAATTCTTCCTTAAAGAACATTTTTTTCAGGAAACAAAGTATCGGCACTTACATAGTTGAACCCAAGACTGAGATTCCCGCCTCCCAGATACAAAGTAACAAGTTGCATTTCCCACCCCACAAAAGCTGTCATAAATCATATTCCCCAACTAGCGCAGGCTTTTCTCTCCAGCTCCTCAGCCCGCCAAAATCTTATCAGACAATGTCCTTGAGTTCCCACACTTCTGCATTGTTATGGCTAGCTAAACCCTCAGGCATTTACCCCATCTCCCCTTCTACATCTGAACTCTAGAAGAACAGAAAAGGCACGTCAAAAGCAAAAGTAAAATGGCTGCTGATTCTCAGTGGTCAGAGCGTTGACATCCATTGTCACAGCGTTGACAGCCAGCTGGTAATCTTGGGCAGGCACTCCCTCTCACAGCCCAAGGGAGTAGGCAATGGCAAAGTACTTCTGAAAAAAATCTTGCCAATGTAGGCCCAAGTCCAAGCAGTTCTCAGGAATCAATAGTGTCTTGAAAGCACCAAAAATGTTCATGGATCATTTATACACACAATACAGAAATCTGTTTATATAGAAAATGAAGAAGGAGAGAGAGGGACTCACTGTAATTGCTCTTGTGCTGCAAATTAGAAACTCCCTTGAGATTTCTAGTTTTCTCTGCTTTAAACGCCCTTAGCTATTCCCTGGAAAATATGGGTTCCTTAAGGTCTGATGAACATTTGCTTGACTCTGGGAGCAGACAGGAAGTCAGGTTTTGTGCATGTGTACGTGGGAAGACTGAAGACTTGAGTGATGGCAAAGAAAAAGCATCCAGCCAGCTCTGACATGTTTTTGTCCCTGGTCCCTCACAGATTCAGCTCAAGCTCAAAGTGCAGTTCCTCCATAGAACCCAGTTTGAGAAAACCTGCCTTGTGCTTTTTATTGGAAAGTACATATATTTCCTTCTGTAGAAGAGTCGCTAATTACAGTATATTGTGGGAATAGACTTCAATGTTCAAAATAACTCAGTATTTCAAAAGTAAATCTGATACTGAATTTAATTCAATTTACAAAATATTGTTAGATTATGGCTCTATACAGAGGATAGATGGATAATCTGTTTTCTTTAGGTTTCTCTGTAGTTGAATGCTTCCTCAAGAGACTCTAGTTAGCTTAATACCTGCATGATAGTTATTTTGGCAGCAGATGGTGACCCTTTTTTGTCACAAACCGTTTGGCATTAAAACCACTTTTCATGATTTTTACCCTGATTTGTTTGCTGTGTCTTGTGTTATTTAAAAATTATGGTATTTTTCACAATATGTTTCTAACAGATTTCTGTACCAGCCAAACAACTGGAGTGTTGTTGTCAACTTGGAAATAAATTGTAGTTCAGCCCAATCTATTATACATGTGGGGGGGGGCATACTTTTTAAAGTTTTAGATTTTTTTCTTTTTGCTA
This sequence comes from Azemiops feae, assembly GCA_023970755.1. Lineage (NCBI taxonomy): Eukaryota > Metazoa > Chordata > Lepidosauria > Squamata > Viperidae > Azemiops > Azemiops feae. The sequence goes on from JALGBA010004225.1 coordinate 1,239,996, forward strand.
AATTAATAAACTTATGCTGAAATGGGAAGGTCAGTTGATGGGCAAAATACTTTTTTTTTTTTAATGGTGCATTGACTCAAAGCAGCATGCAAAAGAAAATCCATTTGCCTAAAGAAAGTAGCTGGGGGAAAAATTGCTGGCGCAGGAAGGTGAAACTTGCCATAACCCTTACTTCTTTGGCGATGGATCTAAAAGAAAAGAAGAAAGGAATTCTTTACTTTCTGACCTATCTCAAGCTGTGCAAATTATAAGAAGAGAGCTAAGCAGTTAAAGGAGCCAGGTGGTCTCAGATATCTTTTCTTAAAGGATAAAGTTGCAGGGGATATAGTCCATCAAAAATCTTTATGGTGCCACAATTCACTATTTTTCTTTTTGGTCCTTTTCCAGAGTCTCATGTCTTAAGATAACTTTCTCCTTTCCTTGCATTTTGGTCACACCAGGTACTTAAACAGAATAGTGGTAGCATTCATTTCTACTGCTGCCCTTCTGTGCAACAGAATGTGTAATTTCCATGTTCAAAAGGTTGTTAAAGAGTTCTGGTGCATTCAGATGTAACAAAACAGACTACTGAGATCTGCTGGGGTGAGTGGTCCATGCGTTTCAGAATATATAAAAAAGTGATGAAAGGGGGCACAATGGAAGATGGAAGCAAACATTATCTGCAATATTAACATATGTTGACTAGCTTGCCCCGTGATATCACAGAAGTATCTAAAGGTAGAAAGCCTAAAGCACAAGCAAGACTGGCCTAGGGATTTTAGCATGAGGGTTCCAATGATGTGGAAGCATGCCAATAAAGCCAATGTTAAATGAACTACGGCTTGTTCAAGTAATCATGAGACACTGCAGAATGTTTTTCATCATTTGTAATAAATTTATATATTATAATGCATGCATATGTATACAGTTGACTACAATGTTTTTTTTACCCCAGTTCTTTCCTTGAGATTCTATAGATTAAACCTCTGAGAACTAGAGGGCATCAGAGGGCATTACAGTGTTGGCATAAATGCATATTTATTTGGATATGTATTCTCAGCTCTACAATTTCAAGGGGATTTTATGGATACAGGAAATGTTACCTTATATTAATCAGTGAAATTTGTTACATACCATGTTTCCCTGAAAGTAAGACCTGGTCTTATATTATTTTTGCCTCCAAAAGAGGCATTAGGTCTTACTTTCGGGCGGTGTCTTATATTTTCCGTGACACCTGCCTTGCCTCATGATGGTGGCACCAACAGCCCCATCCAGCAGGAGCCACATGGCTGCTGGTCCACTTCTGCTATGGCCGCTTGTGGCAGGAGGCCGTGTGGCACATCGTACCACTGCTGCCACAATGAAGCGAGGCAGGTGGGGGAGGTGGTCCTGCAACTGCTTCCTTCAGGGCACCCCCAGCCAGGCCATTCCATGCTCCCTTTCACTCCCTTTCACTCCCCTCCCAAGCTGGACTGCCATGCTACTGCACGGAGGATGGGCAGGGTAGACCTGTCCCCCTCCACCATTTTGGAGCCAGGGGAGAGTGATGGTAAAAGGTTCCACTGCCACTGTGCACTGCTAGAGGGGCTTTCTTCATGCTTTGCCCCACAGATCACCTGCCTGGTGGCAGCTGCCACTCCTCCTCCTCAGCCAACTCTCCCGTGGCTTGCGCCATGACCGCTGCCTCCCTCCGCCAGCCCTCCATCCCCGCCATTGAAGAGAACAGAGAACGGGGAGGGGAATGGCTCTGCACAGCGATGCAGAGCAGAGAAAGCACTTGCTTGCCGCCCTGCATTGCCCCGCATCTCCCTTCTCCCTTCTCGAAATGGCAGCCCCGCTTCCTGCCGCTTCTTCTCATGGCGCTGTTATAGAGCTTGGTGCACCATTGCCCAGCTCCTCCCTCTTCCCAAAAGCAAAAAAATTTCTTCACTAACCTGCTTTCCAGCTCTGGCGCATTTCTCTCCTGCTGCAGGGAAATGGAGTTCGTGAGACTAAAAAAAGTTCAGTCAGAACTTCCAACTTCTCGCAAAAAAAAAAAAAAAAGACCTCACGAAGTTGGAAGGTCTGAACTTTTTTTAGTCTCATGAACTCCGGAGTGGGTGGGATCCTAATTAGGGCTTATTTTTGGAGTAGGACTTATATTAGGCCCACCCCCACAAATCAGAGGTGGGGTTTATTTTTGGGGGGAAATGGTATTTTCCCAGTTTCTTTCATCAAATTCTGAAAGAAACCTATAGACACAGTTGTAGTCAAGTTGTAATATTCTACCCAAACAACATGGAGACCGTTAAAAGTGCAACTCTTTTTCAAAAATCTGTATACAAGACCACCAGATTTGCATTATATGATAAGGAACTTGTTGTTAGATGCGAAGTTGTGTCCGACCCATTGCGACTCCATGGACAACGTTCCTCCAGGCCTTCCTGTCCTCTACCATCTTCTGGAGTCCATTTAAGCTCACTCCTATTGCTTCAGTGACTCCATCCAGCCACCTCATTCTCTGTCATCCCCTTCTTCTATTGCCCTCAATCTTTCCCAGCATTAGGCTCTTCTCCAGTGAGTCCTTCCATCTCATTAGGTGGCCAAAGTACTTGAATTTCAACTTCAGGATCTGGCCTTCTAAAGAGCAGTCAGGGTTGATCTCATCTAGGACTGACCGGTTTGAACGTCTTGCAGTCCAAGGGACTCACAGGAGTCTTCTCCAGCACCATAGTTGAAAGGCCTCAATTCTTTGGCGCTCAGCCTTTCTTCTGGTCCAACTTTCACAGCCATACATTGCAACTGGGAAAACCATGGCCTTGACTATACGTACTTTTGTTGGCAGGGTGATGTCTCTACTTTTTAGTATGCTGTCTAAATTTGCCATAGCTTTCCTCCCCAGGAGCAAGCGCCTTTTAATTTCTTGGCTGCAGTCCCCATCTGTGGTGATCCTGGAGCCGAGGAAGATAAAATCTGTCACTACCTCCATTTCTTCCCCATCTATTTGCCAGGAATTGAGAGGGCCGGATGCCATGATCTTGGTTTTCTTAATGTTGAGTTTCAAGCCAACTTTTGCACTCTCCTTCTTCACCCGCATCAAGAGGCTCTTTAGTTCCTCTTCACTTTCTGCCATTAGAGTGGTATCATCTGCAAATCTTAGGTTGTTGATATTTCTCCCGGCAATCTTAATTCCAACTTTTGATTCATCTAGCCCTGCCTTTCTCATGATCTGCTCTGCATATAAGTTAAATAGGCAGGGCGACAGTATACAGCCTTGCCGGACTCCTTTCCCAATTTTGAACCAATCAGTGGTTCTGTGTCCAGTTCTCACTGTTGCTTCTTGACCCGCATATAGGTTTCTTAAGAGACAAATAAGATGGTCTGGTACTCCTATCTCTTTAAGAACTTGCAACAATTTGTTGTGATCCACACAATCAAAGGCTTTAGCATAGTCAATGAAGCAGAAGTAGATGTTTTTCTGGAACTCCCTAGCTTTCTCCATGATCCAGCGTATGTTGGCAATTTGATCTCTAATTCCTCTGCCTCTTCAAAATCCTGCCTGTACTTCTGGAAGTTCTTGATCCACATACTGCTGGAGTCTAGCTTGTAGGATTTTAAGCATAACTTTACTTGCATGTGAAATGAGTGCAATGGTGTGATAGTTTGAACATTCTTTGGCATTGCCTTTCTTTGGAATTGGAATGTAAACTGACCTTTTCCAATCCTGTGGCCACTGTTGAGTTTTCCAAATTTGCTGGCAAATTGAGTGTAGCACTTTTACTGCATCGTCTTTTAAGATTTTGAATAGCTCAGCTGGAATACTGTCACTTCCACTAGCTTTGTTGTTGCTCAACTTTCCTAAGGCCCATTTCAGTTCACATTCTAGGATGTCTGGCTTGAGGTCAGTGACCACCCCATCGTGATTATCAGGGACGCTAAGTTCGTTCTTGTATAGTTCTTCTGTGTAATTTTGCCACCTCTTCTTAATCTCTTCTGCCTCTGTTAGGTCCCTGCCATTTTGGTCCTTTATCATGCCCATCTTTGCATGAAACGTTCCCTTCATATCTCCAATTTTCTTGAAGAGATCTCTGGTTCTCCCTATTCTATTGTTTTCTTCTATTTCTTTGCACTGTTCATTTAAGAGGGCATTTTTATCTCTTCTAGCTATTCTCTGGAATTCTGCATTCAATTGGGTGTATCTTTCTCTTTCTCCCTTGCCTTTCGCTTCCCTTCTTTCTTCAGCTATTTGCAAAGCTTCCTCAGATAGCCATTTTGCTTTCTTGCATTTCTTTTTCTTTGGGATGGTTTTAGTTGCTACCTCTTGTACAATGTTGCGAACCTCCGTCCATAGTCCTTCAGGCACTCTGTCTATCAGATCTAATTCCTTAAATCTATATGTCACCTCTACTGTATATTCATCAGGGATATGATTTAGTTCATACCTGAGTGGCCTAGTGTTTTTCCCTACTTTCTTCAATTTAAGCCTAAATTTTGCAATGAGAAGCTCATCATCTGAGCCACAGTCAGCTCCTGGTCTTGTTTTTACTGATTGTATAGAGCTTCTCCATCTTTGGCTGCAGAGCACATAGTCAATCTGATTTCTGTGTTGACCGTCTGGTGATGTCCATGTGTAGAGCCGTCTCTTAGGTTGTTGGAAAAGAGTGTTTGCGATGACCATCATATTCTCTTGACAAAATTCTATCAGCCTGTGCCCTGCTTCATTTTGTACTCCAAGGCCAAACTTGCCTGTTATTCCGGTTATCTTTTGGCTTCCTACTTTAGCATTCCAATCCCCCATGATGATAAGGACATCATTTCTTGGTGTTGATTCTATAAGGTGCTGTATGGCTTCATAGAACCGGTCAATTTCATCCTCTTCAGCACCAGTGGTTGGGGCATAGACTTGGACTACTGTGATATTGAATGGTTTGCCTTGGAGTCGCACTGAGATCATTCTGTCATTTTGGGGATTGTATCCCAGTATTGCTTTTCCTACTCTTTTATTGACTATGAAGGCTACTCCATTTCTTCTGAGGGATTCTTGCCCACAGTAGTATACCTGATGGTCCTCTGAATTAAATTCACCTATTCCTGTCCATTTTAGTTCGCTGATTCGTAAGATGTCGATGTTCAGTCTTGTCATCTCTTGTTTGACCACGTCCAGTTTGCCTTGATTCATGGATTTTACATTCCAGGTTCCTATGGAGAAAATATCTTTACAGCATCAGACTTTCCTTTCACCACCAGATGCATCCACAGCTGAGCGTCCTTTCGGCTTTGGCCCAGTCGCTTCACTCTTTCTGGTGCTACCAGTACTAGCCCTCTGCTCTTCCCCAGTAGCATATTGGACACCTTCCAACCTGAGAGGCTTATCTTCCAGCGTCATATCTTTTTGCCTTTTGGTACCGTCCATGGGGTTTTCATGGCAAAGATACTGGAGTGGGTTGCCATTTCCTTCTCCAGTGGATCACATTTTGTCAGAACTCTCTGCTATGACCTGTCCATCTTGGGTGGCCCTGCATGGCATAGCTCTTAGCTTCATTGAGTTACGTAAGCCCCTTCACCACGACAAGGCAGTAATCCATGAAGGAGGATAAGGAACTTATTCATTTTCTATTATTATTTTTCTCATGTACTTTTTAAACCATCCCCCTTTCTCCTTTCCTCTCCTTCCATCTTCTAAGATGTGTGATGTTATTTCATTTTTTTAGTAATAATTTGCATTATTCAATTTGAAGAAGCAAGCAAGCAAACTTTGAAACATGAATCCATTTATACAATATAGTAGTCCTTTTTGCAGCAGAAGGCACTTTTTATATAAAAATTTACATGTCAGAGAAAAAGCACATATAATTCCCAGTATTTATCAAAGTAATCTCCATGTTTTTATTCCAGGTAAATTACTGAATAGTCATAAATTAAACTGCCTCAGAGGCCTGAACTAAATATTACATACAATGTTCAGTTGGAATATGTGTTTGTATACACACACAGAGAGAGAGAGAGAGAGAGAGAGAGAGAGAGAGAGAGAGAGAGAGAGAGAGAGAGATGCATACAGTACTTTATGAATCTTTTCTCATGATTTCTGACTAAATATTTGAGTATAGTGCAAGGAGACAAATAGAGAAAAATAAGAAAGTTGTTTGCAAAAAAGGTTTAAGGAAAGAGTTTTATCTTACGAAAGCTCCCACTTTCAAGGTAAAAGTACAGTCTACTAATATGAAATGTACAACCTAGCGTCATACAACAATGAGCTTTCCCCATCTCATCAAGCAAGTTTGGAGAAACTCAGAACTCATTAACATGATATAGTCTACATTGTGCTACTCCATATGGAAAGAGTGTAGAAGGTGACATGGAGATGTTGATTTTGTGGAACAACTATAATCAGAACATCTCGTTTACATAGGAAGCAAACAGATGGAGATTTCATACTTGGCTGCAAAGCTGCCTAAATCTCATATACTTCCCATTTTTACTTGTCTAAAATCTAGCTTGCAAGATACAGTAGACATTATGTTTTATAAAACCAAAAAAGCTTCCTTTAAAAGCTTTTATTCATCCATCCCCAGAGTGTTTTGTTTGTGTGTGTGTGTGTGCGTGTTTGTGTGTGTGTGTGTTATTTGGAGAAGCTTTTTCTAGGCATTACTGTGCAATGGAACTCATTATATGTTGTCCTATTTATATCTTGCACATCTCCCTAACAAGCAAACCCTTCAGAGGCAAAGAACCTAAAACAAAACAAAACCTAAATGTGTGATTTGAATGCAACTGTGTGTCACAGTTTGATACCGCTATTCTGACAGCAGTTCATAACAGAAACCCAGCAGCACAGGTCAAGCAGCAGCAAGGGATATTATGCATAGAAGAAAATGGAACATGTTAACTTTCTATATGTGCAGACTTTTTTTCCCCTCCATTTTTCAATATATTAGGAAAGAACTGCGGCTCTTAATTTTAAAGTCCAGTCTACCAACCTGGATTTTTTCTTCCAAAAACATTATATAACACTCATCTTACCTCGATACTATCAGACACCAAAAATATTGGGTCAGAATAGATGCTGCATTAAATACACAGTTGGCCAATGTATGTTTTTGGGAGCTGAGTATTATTACATATAGAATAAAAGGGAATTTAACCCCTGCCCTCTCCACAGCCCTAACCCATATTATATTTTTCTCTGAAAGATTCCTTTTAAGGGAAGCATTAATACACACAAGTACACACACACACACATACACATACACATGGTATATAAAGATTCTCTTCTATATTACAAATTAAGCTTTTAAAGCAGCTATGCATCCCGTTCATAGTGCAGCTGTCTCACTAACCATTTTTGGAGGAGATTTCAGCCTTTGGGTCATCTCTCTGGAGCATTGCTGAGGCAGAATGAATTCACCCTTAACTATACCAATTTTAAAGAAATGTATTTTGTCTTCTCTAGACACAACGTTTGGCATGCAAATAATCACCAATGCCTCTTTGATAACTTTGGTGATGACAAAGAAGTGTTCATTGTGCTCCTATTGGCTAGCTGAGGACACAGCTCCTATGCTTTAATCTAGGCTTCCGTAAGGGCTTCAAGAAAAAACAACAACAGATCCCTGCTTTCTGTAGAGGCATCTACAAAAGCCTGACTGCTCTTTGCAAAATTCCTGACCGCTCTTTGCTGGTCAATCACTGTGTGGGTTCCCTATATATATTGACATGCCAGTCTTCTGGAAAAACAGTAGAAATATTATTAAATATGTGTTCAATGCTCTTCCGAAATACCAGTAGATCTGTCTGTAAAAGACGAGGGCTGCCAGTCAATGTAAATTGAGACAGAAATGTATTTTTGTTTCAGTCCTAAATGAGCAGAATGAATGTTTTCTTTTGCTTCTGCCCAAAGGAGTTTTTATATGGTCTCCAAGGGTCACTAGAAGTTAGACTGCATATAAATTTAATCCATTATTATTATTGTTAGTTGCATAGTCAGCCAGATGTTTAGACTGGATTTGGTGTTTTATCCACTTACCAAGTCCTTCCCAAGGATCTGGGATAAGCAGATGTTGATTTATAATAACAGATCATTATTTCTTTGTTTTCAATCAGTGTATATTTGCAACAGGTAGGCACCTTTTCTTCCAGTAGTCTGCAGCTGCTGGTCCTGGTTGCTCAGCTAACAGTCCTGTAGCCCATTTGTCCAGGACCTCCAACACATAGTGTGATCCTTGTAGACCAAGCAATGACCTGTCCTGGATAGGTTTCTGTAAATTATATCTCACCATATTGTTTATGAGAGAGACACTTTTTTTGTGTGGCCCCTCTGATTAACTGTCCTTAAAATACCAAAATAACATTGTAATACTGCAGAAGTGTTTTAAAGAGCAGAGACAACAGAGACAGTAAGTGAATATAGGATAGCCACATATAGCTTCTTTTCCTGCAGTGCTTCTGAAAAAGGCTCTGCACCTTGTCCTTTACAGGAGTAACTAAACAATGAAATTTATAAGCCAGGTCAGAAACACAAGATACACCTATAACCAATGAAAAACAAGAAGGATAACTGAAATTTATCTATAGGCATCTACCAGAAGATCCAATGTGACCAGATGGTCCTGCAAACAATGCAAATTATGTCATTTGCATCAGTCATATCACAACATCAAAATGTACACAGTTTGCATCTTACATGTGATGATATCGTGATACATGTACATTACTTGATCCTGCCCCCTCATAGACATACTGGTCCAGTTCAGAAGTCTTACAGTGCTGTACAATTAGGAGAGTTGGCACAGAATATAAAGACCTGGAAGGCCAAGATCCAAACTCTAGGTAAAAAGAACTTGTGTCAAGGTTCCGATTTTTGTTGTTGTTGTTGTTAGTTGCAAAGTCGTGCCTGACCCATCGCGACCCCATGGACAATGTTCCTCCAGGTCTTCCTGTCCTCTACCATCTTCTGGAGTCCATTTAAGCTCACTCCTATTGCTTCAGTGACTCCATCCAGCCACCTCATTCTCTGTCATCCCCTTCTTCTATTGCCCTCAATCTTTCCCAGCATTAGGCTCTTCTCCAGTGAGTCCTTCCTTCTCATTAGGTGGCCAAAGTACTTGAGTTTCAACTTCAGGATCTGGCCTTCTAAAGAGCAGTCGGGGTAGATCTCTTCTAAGACTGACCGGTTTGAATGCCTTGCAGTCCAAGGGACTCGCAGGAGTCTTCTCCAGCACCATAGTTCAAAGGCCTCAATTCTTTGGTGCTCAGCCTTTCTTCTGGTCCAACTTTCACAGCCATACATTGCAACTGGGAAAATCATGGCCTTGACTATACGCACTTTTGTTGGCAGGGTGATGTCTCTGCTTTTTAGATTTGCCATAGCTTTCCTCCCCAGGAGAAAGCATCTTTTAATTTCTTGGCTGCAGTCCCCATCTGCGGTGATCTTGGAGCCCAGAAAAATAAAATCTGTCACTACCTCCATTTCTTCCCCATCTATTTGCCAGGAATTGAGAGGGCTGGATGCCATGATCTTGGTTTTCTTAATGTTGAGTTTCAAGCCAACTTTTGCACTCTCCTTCTTCATCCGCATCAAGAGGCTCTTTAGTTCCTATTCACTTTCTGTCATTAGAGTGGTATCATCTGCATATCTTAGGTTGTTGATATTTCTCCCGGCAATCTTAATTCCAACTTTTGATTCATCTAGCCTGGCTTTTCTCACGATCTGAGAAGGTTCCATGACAAGGTTCCGATAGACAAGACCAAATAAATCAGAACTCCGAGGCTTGAGATTTTCTCAAAAAACATTTTTATTGGTTACATAGTATCAGCACAGTCAAAGGTGAAACCAAGTCTGAAATTCCCTTCAAAGAGAAACAATATTACAAAGTTAACTTCCCACCCTAATGCTATGCAATCAGCTACGTTCCCCAATAGAAGAGTTTGACAGGCTTTCTAACCAAATGCTTATGCCCCCATGTAACTGACAGAAATGACCTTGGTTCCCACGGGACAGTAAAATGTTTAGACTAGTAGAAATCCTCCGCACCCCCTCCCATTCTTGTGACAACCTAGTATGAGCAAAAATGGCTGCAGCCAGGTTCATTGTAGAGTTGACAACTTGATTGTAATCTAAACACAGAAGCACTACAGAAGTAACCACTTAATAGCCCAAAGCGGCTATGTAAAGGAGGTAGCAAACTCAACACAGCCTTTGGGGAAGCAAAATCTATTCAGTATTCCTGATTCTTATTCTTAGAGAGTTCATCCTTCAATCGTTACATTTTGTATCACTTGAATCATTATACCACCACTTGGTAATGAGACCATTCTCACGAGCTTGGCTGTTCCAGCTTATATTCAGAACAAATGCTATGGATATAACTTCAGAAGAGGTGGAAAAAGTTAGTTTGGTTTCTGAATAGCCTTCATACATTTAATAAAGTAAGGATTAGCCTTCTACATCAAACTAGGCATTTTTACAAGACAGTTTCCCTGTAAAAGAGACAAAAGAACAATGTTTCTTCAGATAGAGCAAACAATCACAAAATGGGGGCAAGATTCAGCACAGCACTATTTTAAAAAAGGTAGATATTTCACCAAGGTGTTATATGAGTCTGTGTGTGAGTAGCTACTTTTTATGCAGAATCATAAAGACAGGCAAAAATCAGGGTAGCTTGCTTTTAATACAAATTTACCCATTTTATGCTGTATGAATCCATACTTGAATCTGAATGTAATTAATTGCAAATAGCCATGTTTTTCTGAATTTGATAATGCAGGTTGCAGCTGCCTTCCCTCTAATTATTTATATATTTACACACACAAACAAACATACACACTGAGAAATAATATATGCAAAAATGCATCTTTAGAGAAAAAAGCACATAAATGCTTTACACTGTGGAAAATTGCAGCTAAAAGAAGGTATATGAAAAGGATGGAGACATTTAGGAAAAAAAAACCTGTACCATATTGAAAAATGGATGAAATCAAGATTAAAACAATAGTTATTGAGCTTTCGTTCATTTCTAGAGAAAGACTAAGCCCTGTTCATATTTCACTTATCTATCATGATAATTAGATGTACAAACATTTATTTAAAATAGTTACAAACCGTACACACACAAACCTGGAGAACAGTATAAATCACCATTCATTAAAAGTAAATTATCTGACAAAATACTACTCCATGTTAACCAGTATATATACATCTAAAACTGGTTACTTTACCACACCTCATGTTTAAACACACACCTACACTTTTGTCTTTTTCTTCTCCATCAGAGTTGTATGCTTAGTGTTGCTATAGTGATTACTTCACAACCTGCAACATTATTGTACTTAAGAGTTATTTCAAACCAGGGGGAAAAAAGATCATGGCTTGTCCTTCTCACAAATGATCAGCCTCCACAATCTCTTGTTTCTGAACAACTTTGAAGTGTATCTTGAGGTGACCCAATAAGTACCATATGTTGTCATATTTCCCTCCAGAAGTATGTGTCAGAGGAGACAAACTTCATAGTGTAGGTTAACTCATCCACTGTAATTGTACCATTGCCTGTCCTTTCTTTAACCCACACATTTTTTATCTGAAACCATGCCAACCAACGTATTGGTCAAAAGCATTTCAACAAAGCTAATTATGAATCCTGAACTCTGAATATTATTTAAAGCTATTTTCTTTATATTATTGCTATGTCTAAGAAATCTTCCATCAGTCACAGTGGCAGGACTTTCAGATAGAAGTCCAGAATCTCTTACCAGTACAATGATTTGGAAGTTCCACCCAACCACCAGTATCACCTTTAAAGGAAAGTAAAACTCCTTATAAGCTAAAGCATAAATGGGCACTCTTTTTTTTTGAGTCAATGATTGCATTCTAGGAATGTGCCAAAAAATGTGCAGAAAGAGGGGCATAAAATAACATCCCAGGGTTGGCATTAATTTTTCAGGCCTTCTAGTCCAACTTCCAATCCAGGGCAGGCTTAAATAACACCAATACTGAAGCTTGAGTAGCGTAATAATTATATTATTGGACTAACATTGTAGAGACTCAAGTTTAAATCCACCCTGAAGAATGGAAGTTCACTGCATAATAAATGAAGGTGAGAGTATTATAAACATTATTTTCTGTACCTGGAGATAAGTGAAGATATAAATCTAACAATAATAAATGAATTATCTTTATTTGCAGCTTTGTTTTCCAGATTTATTAGAAACATTTCCTATATCTTCAACATTTGAAAGGTGACATTGTATCAAACAGCTCGACAAAAGCAACACATCTCTGAAACTGCTGATGCTTCCATATAAAATCACAGAAGCTGCAAATCTTTCCAAATCTCTATATGCCGCAGGGTAGAAATTTCAGATGTTTATGAAATGAGTACATTAAAAAAGTTTTATTTCATATTTGTAAGGTATAAAAGATAAAAGGATCATTGCAAAATTGGCTGGATGTCTTCCCTTATCCCAATTCTCTTCATAGAGAACTTTACATAATGCCAAAAGAAAGAAAAAAAGAAATATTAATAACATTTGAAAGTAATAGATAAATTTGCATTAATACCCTGCATACTTCTAATTGGTTTCTAGGTAGTCTCTAAATCAGTGTTTCTCAACCTTGGCCATGGTGGAACAGTGGTTAGAAAGCAGTATTGCAGACTAACTCTGCCCACAGCCAGGAGTTCGATCCTGACTGCTCAAGGTTGACTCAGCCTTCCATCCTTGCGGAGGTCCTAGATGAGGACCCAGAGTGTTGGAGGCAATATGCTGACTCTGTAATCACTGCTGTAGAACAGACATGTCAAACTCGCGACGTCACATGATGTCGCGTGACGTATCGGAGCTTTTTCCCCATTGCTGGCAATGGGGTGGGTGCGGTTTCCTGGTGATGCATCTGGCCCACAGGCCGGCAGTTTGACACCCCTGCTGTAGAAGTATAGAATAACAAGTTGGAAGGGACCTTGGAAGTCCAACCTCCTGCTCAGGCAGGAAACTCTATACCATGTCAGACAAATGGTTGTCCAATCTCTTCTTAAAAACTTCACAACTTCTGGAGGCAGGTTGTCCCACTGATTAATTGTTATGTCAGGAAATTTCTTTTTAGTTCTAGGTTGCTTATCTCCTTGATTAGTTTCCATCCATTGATTTTTTTCCCTTTTTTGAAGATGGGAACTACATCAGCTCTTTTCCAATCCTCTGATAGTTCCCCAGTGCTCCAGGATCTTTGAAAGATATAGTTCAGTGGTTCTGAGATCACATCTGCCAGTTCCTTCAGAACTTCAGGGTGTAATCCATCTGGTCCTGTAAAGCACCATGAAGCAGTATATAAGTCTAAGTGCTTTTGCTATTGCTACTGGCAATTCTAAGATGTGTGGATTTCAGCTCCTAGAATTCCCCACGGAGCTCATGATAACCATATCTATTTTTCCTTCTCTTACTAAAAAACATTACATAAAAGCCTTGATTGATTAATGCCATAATGATGGCTAGGAGTCAGTATCTGCAGTTACCATCTACCATCTGATGATGACCACAGCTTATGAAAACTGCAACTGGTTGAGAATTCCAACTGAGGGAGCAGATAATATCAATGGTGTGGTCTCTGCACTGGTCACTGCTTATTTTCTAGGTAAATTTGGAGGTATCTTGATTTATCAATTCTTATATGGCCTGGTACTGTATATCAGGGGTCCCCAACCCCCGGTCTATGGACTGGCACAGGGCTGCAGCATGCCAGAAACTGGGCCACACAAACAAGCCAAGCCCCATCCGCGAGATGCAGGCAGCATGCGAAACCACGCCCCCTACAGTCCATGGAAAAACCTCTCTCCAGGGAACCGGTCCCTGATGCCCCAAAGGTTGGGGGCCTCTGCTGTATATCTACAGGAAAGCCATTCCCACTGAAATTGAACCAGCCCACACCCTAAATCTTATAGGAAGAAACTTCTTATAGGCCTACACTTCTGAGAAACAAAGCAGGAAGAAGCTAAAAGGCATCAATGCTTTGAAATGGCCACCTGATAGAAATCAGATACCCCACTCTCTGTCAATTTTAGGATTCTGTTAAAAATAGAGTTATTTCTGAGGGTAATCTCTTAATTTTAAGTACTAGGCCATTTTTTATTTCTGTATTTTTGCTTTTCACTTCTGTTGTTTCAAGTGAGAGCTTCATTGCTATCTTTTGATTGGGAGCCACCCAAAGTTGGTTCAAAGATGAACAGCTATATAAATGTTTTAAACAAATAAATAAATGAATTTTTAATTATACCATGCATGTTTCATTTTTTATATTACATAATATGAAAGTGCCACAAGTTGTTACATTGAATCAAGATACATGATTAATAAATAAGTAAAATGCATAAATTACAAAAATGGAAGACTATTGGAATGATAATAAATGATAAAGAGCATGAGTTAACAAAATAAATGAATGAAAGAAAAATAGATAAGACTGTGAATCTTTGAAACCAAGAAAAAGGGAAGGATATAATGCATCTGAATGAAGAGAGTCTGATCTTGTGGAGTTAATGAATATGTGAAGCAGGGTATCTGTCAATGCTGTTAATATGGGTTATTATTGCATTGACAAGATATGCAGAACTATTTGGTATTTTTGGAGTTAGATGACATACAAAGGGAGGAGAATTGTGAAGAAAAGCGGGAGACAGGGAAGGGAAGGGAATCTTTGGCCTCCAGCCTAATTGGAAGACGTAAATTATCACTGTAAGTAAGGGAGGAGTTTAGCAAGATAAGCTAGACACAAGCCAGAGAAATCCAGATTCTGGCATCCGCTTTGTAATGTGCCGAAGTATTGTTGCAGAACTCCTGGGAAGAAATAGCTATGGACTTTATCGTAGACCTACCTGAGAGTAGAGGAAATACTGTCATCTGGACTGCAATAGACCTGTTTTCAAAGCAGGCTCATTTCATCACCTGCAAAGGACTCCCATCCGCTCAACGACTGACTAAATTGTTCCTGTAGCATATCTACCGACTGCACGGCGCCCCTAAGTGAATAATCTCAGACAGGGGGATGCAGTTCACAGCAAAGTTTTCGAGGAGTTTTCTTAAATTAATTGGATCATCTCAAGGCTTGTCATCTGCTTTTCATCCGGCCACCAATGGAGCTGCAGAAGCCGCTAACAAAATGGTGGAGCAATATCTCAGATGCTACGTGTCTTATCAACAGATGAACTGGACTGACCTCCTCCCTTTCGCAGAGGTGGCGTATAACAATTCTGTGTGCAGCAGCTACACACCTTTCAGAGTAGCCACAGGCAAAGAATTCAGTCCAATTCCTGAATATCCCCAAGTGCCAACCGCTTCCCAGACACTTGACCAATGGGTGAGGGGATGGGAGGAAGTTTGGAGAAAAATAAAAACTGCTTTAAAAAAGACTTTTGAAACCTACAAAAAGCAAGCTGACAAAAAGAGGGCTCCCCAAAGAACGTTCCAAGTTGGGGAAAAGGTTTATTTGTCAACCAAATACTTACACCTCAAATTACCCAGCAAGAAGTTAGGACCGAAATTCTTAGGGCCTTTTCCTATCGTAAAGGTCATCAATCCACTCACTGTAAAATTGAAACTCCCTAGACTTTTGGGTAAAATTCACCCTGTCTTCCACAGTAGCTTGTTAAAACCTTATTGGGGCTCCACTTTAAGACCTCCCCCGAAGAAAGCACCTGGGCCCCTCGTAGTTGCGGGGCAGACCCATTATGAAGTGAAACATATTCTTGATTCTAGAATTTTTAAAGGGAAATTGCAGTACCTAGTACAATGGAAGGGATACCCGATGTCTGAAGCCACTTGGGTGAAATCCAGTGAGGTGAAAGCTGACAGGCTCGTCAAAAGGTTTCATACAAAATACCCCAACAAACCGAAGACTAGTCATTAATATATGCTTTTGTTTACATTACAGGATCTGTCCTTTTTGTAAGGGGGGCCGGATGTCAATGCTGTTAATATGGGATATTATTGCATTGACAAGATATGCAGAACTGTTTGGTATTTTTGGAGTTAAATCAGATGACATACAAAGGGAGGAGAATTGTGAAGAAAAGCGGGAGACAGGGAAGGGAAGTGAATCTTTGGCCTCCAGCCTAATTGGAAGACGTAAATTATCACTGTAAGTAAGGGAGGAGTTTAGCAAGATAAGCTAGACACAAGCCAGAGAAATCCAGATTCTGGCATCCGCTTTGTAATGTGCCGAAGTATTGTTGCAGAACTCCTGGGAAGAAATGCAAAATAAAGTATCTAAAAGGGAAAATAATGTCTCAGTTTTTTTGGAATGCTTCTTCCTTCGGACCACAACAGTATCCTTATCTGAATTCTTTCTCAAGGTAGGATTGAACAAATTGCTTTATTAAGATGGATCATAGGAAATCAGCACACAGCATACATGTTCTTTTGAGTTTAGTGGGCTAACATCAAGTTGAATGGCATACTAGATTGCTACTTCAGGTCTCAAAAGGCAGGAAGGGCAATACCTTATTCTTCATGCCCTTACTTTGCAATGATAGTGCAAGCTGCACTATGTGATGTCATGGATATATACAATAAAGTGCTAGGTCCAAATTCAGACAGTATTTAGAACAGATTCATTGAAACCAGATCACTTTTATCAATTAGTTCAGTGTGTCTATTCAACATATGGCTAAGCCTGAATTCAATCACATAACTGAAAACTTAAAATCTTTTATATATATATATAGAGGGCAGAAGTAGAATGGAGTACCACCTGTCTTTCCAGCCCAAGTCTCCTTACCCCCTTGGACTTTTGGTATGACAAAAATGTGGACACACTTATTTGTTAATAAGAACAAAATAATTATCAATCTTGTTATTTTTCCTCCAAACTATCAGGCCTGGATACATAAACAACAAATTGCTAATCTTTGCTTCTTAGAAAATTGCTAACAAAGTTTTACGAAGTCCAATTCTCTAATGGGGTCATTGAAAAGGCCTGAATCTACACCCCAATAGTTTGCCCTTCTTATGCCTAATTAGACAAACTCTAATGAGCATCTGGTATTTGGCACTGTGTGTGGACATTTGTGGAAAGCCATTATATCTAGTAATAGCTTGTTATTTCCTCCATTCTGACTCTGCTCCACCTGCTTTTGTTGAAATATATGGGAAGGAGTATTGTGTTTGTGTGTGTGTGCCTGCTTGTGTGTGTGATGAATTTAATTAAAATTAACAGAGCACATCAATACTACTCCAGCATCTCTCTAGCTAATTGGCCTTTGAGCCTGCCTTCAGTGAAGCAATGCAGCTTGTTCTGGAGATGGATGGAAGTGAATCTTCCTTTGGTGGCATCACTTTCTGTCACACCCAGGTGTTTCAAAACTCCTTTCTATTTTCTGAAATAAGGAAGAAACCACAAGTCATAAACCTAATCCAATGATGAGTAACATCTCTCATGCCTTCTCCTGAACTGGTACCTACAAATTTACGGTGTAGTGACTAGAGTTTGGAATAGGAGAACGAGACTCAAATTTAAATTCCCTTTCAACAATGAAACTCAAAAGATGACATAGAACCAGTCATTAACTCATAAGGTGCTTGCAGAATAAAATTAATGGGAGGGATTAAAGTACTCCTCATCATGAATTCCTAGGGATGGGATAAAAAGAGTGGCAGGCAGAAAAATTATCCTGCATTCTTCTTACTAGTTTTCATTCATCTTGATGAAAAAGAAATTAGAAGATAATTTTGGAGATATTTTCATCATGGAGAACAATGTTTGTACATTTATTTAGAGAACGACCAAGAGTTTAAGTGATTGCTCTGTTTTCGTTTACATAATACTTCAGTTTCCCTTGCTTCTTATACTCCCGTGAAATCCTTCAGGAAGATGTCATTATAGAAGTCTTCCCACTGAAGACTTCTATAATGACATCTTCCTGAAGGATTTCACAGGAGTATAAGAAGCAAGGGAAACTAAAGTATTAAAATTAATTCAAGAATCAGTACAAAAAAACCATGAAGAGACAAAAAGTAATTTTGATAAATTAAACAAACAAATATTGGATATAAAGACACATTTTTTAAAAAACTTTTTATTAATTTTCCAATGTTACAATTATATCTTTGAAAAGCAACATGGTGTCTGAGTTACAATAATTCCATTACATACAAATATTATTAATACAAATCTCCAACTATTACAGCCAATATTTCCTCTCTTTTTCCCTTAATACATACTGTCTCTTGTTTAAATTAGTATACTTCTTATTCTATCCATCAGCTACTTAATAGCTTTCTTACATTTATCATATGTCTTATTTATTTTAACATTCCATCTTTCGGACCATCAATAACCTTGTGAATTTTCCCAGCTTTAATTTTACGTTGATATTTAAATTAAACATTTAATATTTATCATTTCCAAATTTTTAAACAACCCCAATTCCCTTTGTCACAATTCCCTCCAACATCTAGTATTCCGGATACATATCTTATCTATCTCACTTCTATATCAACAGATTAGTAATACAATATAATATTCTTATTTTCATTATAATTTCCAAATATTATAGATTCAATAACCAAAATTTCTCCCATTTCAGCATTCTTCCTTATGTCCACTTTCTCATATTTAAGCTTATAATTTTTATTCTTATCACTACATCAAAACATGTTAATTACGTTACATCACTCTTAACATATATATGTCTTAATCACCTTTATCTAACCTTTATAAACAACTCAATATTTCAATTTAACTATTGATGTTTATACATCTAAGTTTTAATTAGCCAACATTTTTCTTTATCTTCACATCATAACAATATCTCGTATTCAAAATACGGGTCTTGTCTACTTAGGTATATTCTATTTTAAACCTCCTAAATATGCCCACACTCCATTCTTCTTCAGTCTTATTCTGGCTTCTTTTTTTTTGCCAAATCATCTTCCATATCCTTGCTTCAGGATCTTCAAAGAATTCTTGTATTATTGTATATATTATGTCATATTGAGATGACCATCCAGTCTCCATTTTTGGAAGGCTGAGTGGTCTGGCAGGACTACCAGATTGTCTCTTTATTTTCTCCTCTTGACGTAGTTGTCCTGAACTGTTTATCTTTTCTTCCATCTGTTTCTCTTCTTGATCTTCAAATTCCTTCTGATTTATATAGCAGGTTTTTTACTCCATCCATGTTGTCAGATTTTTTTTTTAATTTTCTATTGTCTGTACTTGTTGGGAAGTTAGGTCTTCTGTCATAATATTTAATTGTTCGATTTTTTCTGTTGTATTCTGTATAGATAGGTTTTTAGTTATAGACAAAGTTTGAGTTTGCATATCTAAGATGCTTTCTGGTTTTTTTCTGAAAGCTCTTATTTCATTGCCAGTTTTAAGAAGAGTTTGGTACGTTTGGTAAGTTATTTTCAACATAGCAAAAATTTGTTTTTGCATTTCTTCCATAGGAAAGGTCTGTTCCTGGTCTTCCATAGTGATGAGTTGAATTGAAAACTTTCACAGTTTTTTTTCTCTCCCACCCAGTAAATAAGAAACAGAGCTAAAACTCTCACAGCTGGTGTTCAAGGTTACTACATAAATCTTATCTTGTTTTCTGAACTGTCAGCCAAGTCTCTTTTCTTTAAGAATAATAAGTTGCAATTTCAGGTTTAGCCACAAGATGTCAGCCCACTGTTTAAGGAATTCCTTTAAATCTCAAAGTTATTGTAATCCTTTTGGGGTTTTGTTTCTTCTATTTTAAGAGGAAAAACCCAGACTTTCGAATGAAAATAGAAAGCAAAAAGTAGATAATCAAAAATCTTTTAATCCACAAGCTTTAGGAAATAAAGTTCCAATTGGGATCCAATTATATTTCAACATTTTCAAAATTCCCCAGTGTATTCAATCGCCACTGTTTCTGGAGGGAGGGCTAAAATCCCCCTTCCCTCTTCACAGAGGGAAAAGTACTTTAGCAGCTTGAATAGGTACAAAAAAGCAATTAGGATTTAAGAGAGGTAGATCTCACCCAGTCCTTTCCACGCTGCTTTGAAGTTGCCAGATAGTGAGTGTGACTTTGGCTGTCTACAGCCTAGGGACGAGCCATATTTCTATGGCCGGTCCTTTGGTCCACCAGTTTGGAGGGATCACCAGCTCTAACAGGAGAGTTGCTGCTCTCCCGTAATCCAGCAATAGCTCCTCCTTGCTGGTCGCCTCTTCGGGGCAACTTTTGGACCTTTTCAGAGCCCCCCAGCGATGCAAAACTGAACGGGGGAGAGAGAGCAAGTCTCCCAGCCGTCCATGGCGGAACTAAAGACACAAACCGGAACTAAAGACACAATTTGAAGCCCACCAACAAATAAGTGTTAAAAATGAACAAAGAATTCAGAAAATGGAAAATAAATCAGATGATATTGACAAAAAAATGGAAGTACTAATACAAGAAAATGAAAAATTAGAACAAGCAAATCAAAACCTAGAAGAAATGGTGGCGGTTTTAGAAATGGAGAAAGCAGAACACTATTTAAGATTTTAAAATATTCCTGAGGACAGAGAAGAAAATATAGCAGTTGTGATTATTGATCTCCTGGCAGAGGTTTTGAAAGCAGACCGAGCAGAGATACAAATGGAGATAGATAAAATATTTCAAATGAATTCAAGCTATGCAAGGAAATATAAACTACCCAGAGAAGTTAATGTAAGATTCATAAAGAAAACAACAAGAGATGAAATACTGAGAAAAGTTAGAGATGAGCCATTACAATACAAGAATAAAGAAATCGTGGTGTTAAAGCAGATCCCCAAGAGAGTAAGAGACACCCGAAGACAATATCACTTCTTAACTACAAAGCTAATTGCAAAAGGTATAAACTTCAGATGGTTAATGCCAGAAGGGATCTTAATCAACTGGAATAATACAAGATACCGACTGGACTCAGATTGGAAGGCACAAGACTTTGATAAAAGAAATCAAGCATTCTTAAATGAAGGAGTACAATATCAACAAGAGGAGAGAAAAGATCAGAAACAAACAGAAGAAGCAACGGAGGAAGCAATTATACAAACAGTAGAACAGAAAGAGAAACTTGATCAAGAAAGTGAAGGAATTGCCAGAGAACAGAGGACTACGAGATCGACAAGACCTAAATATAAATAATTGAAATGGAGAAAGAAAACGGAATTTTCTCAGTGAATATAAATGGACTGAATTCCCCATCAAAAAGAAATATTTTTTTTAGAAAACTACAGAAATTAAATATAGATATAATTTGTTTGCAAGAGACACATATAAAAAGACAATATTATAAGCTGTTGGAATACCCAAAAATTGGGAAACTTTACTATGCATGAGCGCAGCAGAAAAAAAGAGGTGTAGCTGTATATATTAAAGAGACAATAGACTCTAAAATGATTTATTCAGATGAAGAAGGAAGAATTGTGATGGTAGAAATATTTCTTCCATCAAAAACAAACATTGTTGGTAGTAATATATGCACCAAATAATAAACAGGAAGAATTTTATCAAAATCTCCATAGAAAAGTAACAGAAATGGAGTATCAAAATATTTGCTTAGTAGAAGACTTCAATGCAATAGTGGATGGGAATTAGACTACAAAAGTAGTAAAACAGGAAAAAGTGGAAGGAAAAGATTACCTAAGACTTTTTTTAACATGATAGAAGAAATTGGAGTACAAGATGTTTGGAGGGAAATCAGTCCAGGAAAATTACAATATACACTCTTCTGTGCATTAATGATTCACCTGTGGAGATGGTTACCAGCATCAAATTCCTGGGTGTGCAGTTAACAAGTAGGCTGGCTTGGTAACTCAACAGTGAGACACTGGTGAAGCGGGCACAGCAGAGCCTGCATTTTGTGCATCGCATGAGAAAAGCACATCTTCCTTCCCCTGTCCTTACCACTTTCTACAGAGGGTCGATCGAGAGCATCCTATCATACAGCATCACAGTCTGGTTTGGAAGCATCACTGCTTCAGACAGGAAGGCAGTGCAGAGAGTGGTGAGGATGGCTGAAACGTTTATTGGCTGTTCCCTCCCTTCCATCCAGGACATAGCATATAAGCGTTGCTTGAGCAGGGTCCGCAAGATTGTCTGGGACACTACACATCCTCTTCATGACCTGTTTTCTTTATTACCTTCTGGGAAGAGGCTTCGTGGTATCCGAAGCAGAACAATCCAGATTCAGTCACAGTTTTGTTCCATACAGTATTAACCTTGTGAACTCTAAAGCTTCCTCCTTCCATTATGTATTCAAGATGGACAGTGATTAATATTTATATGTTACTTATAGGTAAGGGTGTAGGTCTATACATATGTTGTATATAGTATGTTTAAATGTGTGTTATATATGTGCACACTTTGAGAGCAAGCAACTAAATTTCATTTTAATGTGTGCCATTGTGCCCACAGTAAAAAATGACAATAAAGGTTATCTGTCTGTCTGTCTGTCTGTCTGTCCGTCCGTCTGTCTGTCTAAGCTGTGATGATGTTGCTCTGAATACTTTTTTTAAAGGCAAGCCTCAGCAGAAAGCCCCGACACAGATGCTATCCAGTCCTGCTAGACTATTCATTGGGTGAAAAGAATTTGGGCATCTGTGGCAACCTGTCATGTCTGGCTTGGAGATGACTCAGTATATTTCCCTCTAATAAGTAATTAGTCATCCCAAACAGAAGTAAAAAAAACATAGCCATTTTTTTCAAGTAGAAAAAGATGAAGTTTGAAAGAAGAAAGCAAGATATCATTTATTTATCATTTATTATATAAAGAAAAGGAGTGAAAAACAAATGAGTGGGATGTGACAAAAGATGATAACCTTGAAAAAGAGAAGAAAGAAGATAAGACTTTGTAGGATGACTTGGTCAACTGTTTTCCACTTTCTCCTTCTGCACTTGACCCTGCCTCTGAGAGACTGATAAATACTAGGGTGACTTTGCAATAGATGGTGAGAACTTAACATTGGAAAGCAGAAAAAAAGCCCTTCTACCATAGAAACATCTTTAGAGACATTTCTCTAAAGGGTAAATATCCAATTTTGTAATCTCTTATTCAGTTAAGTAAAGGAAGAAGACAGAGCAAAGCATAATCTGATTCTTAAACCTAAGGCACTTAGGTTATTCAAATAACATTTTAGAAGTGTAACTTTAATGTTTTGGGGGCTGCCTGAGCAAGTAGAATGTATAATTGAATTATAAATATAATAATACAATAAAATATCTTTGAGGGAGATGTGAAAATGTAAAAAAAAATAAAACAATACAACCCAACCCAATACAGCACAACCCAATACAATACAATATGTTACAATACAACACAACACAACACAACACAATACAATACATGGTGTTTGGGAGCCCAATCTGGCAGGGGTATCACAATGATATTCTGGGGGTAGAATTCGTAGAGATAGCCAGTAATAAATACAGACTGATGTGAGGTTGATTCTATGATGCTTTGGGACAAAAACCTGGTAGAGGTTTCCCTAGGATTTATTAGTCATGTTGGAGTGAAAGCTGACTAATGGGCCCAGGCAATTAAACAGAGGGGTATTCCTGATTTCTGGGTTAACTGACAGGTCCTGGGATGAGACCTATGGTGAATTGTGTATTTGGAAAGGAAAGAAAAAGTGTGAGTACATTCTGAGCCCTGATTGGGCACTGTACCTTGAATTAAGATCTAGTAACTATCAAAACAATATCTGTCTTACAATAAGGTAATCTTTTATTATCTAGGTCAGGAGTCTTCAAACTTGGCCCTTTTATGACTTGTGGACTTCAACTCCCAGAATTCCTCAGCCAGGCATGGCTGAGGAATTCTGGGAGTTGAAGTCCACAAGTCATAAAAGGGCCACGTTTGAAGACCCCTGATCCAAGTTATTCAGCTCAGCTTTATTAGCTAATAGAATCACATGCTATCCATGCCTGTTACTCAAACCCTTGCTTATTTTTGGAATTCTATACAGTGCCTTGACCTCAGCTTTAATTGGTGGTCTCTTTGATTACCTTGATTTCCATATAATGCTTTTGAGTACAGCCCCCCACTTTTGGATTAGTCTATTATTATTACCAGAACTGAGCAATAAATTATCCCATGTTGACAATAGTACCTTAGATGTTGATAGAATATATTGATTTTAGTTTGAATGTACTGGGATGTCTGCCTCTGTGATAGATGTGTTGACCTGCCAGCTCAGAATCCAAATAGATCCAGTTTACTGTATGTATAGATTTGCACAAAACAACATAAAGATTCTGCTTTCTTTATACCCAAATAATCATCTTCTGGTTCAGGATTAATTTTAGAAAAGATTTCAAAAAGTAGATCAACAAAGATTGAGCACTGACAAAGATTTTGTATTTTGTAATATTATTTATTATCTGAAATGTTACAGGAAATATTTAAAAAGATGCAATTTTTACTGAAGACATACCAGTGTTTAATCAAAATATATTGCATTTTAAACAGATTAAATAAAAGGCATCAGAATCTGGCTTTCTTTTTAAAAAGTAAGCTGCACTGAATGTTCTGATGTGATTTTTTTTTTGGCATGAAAATAATCTGGGGAATGAGTTAAACGTTTTCATCCCCATTCAGCCCTCATTTGCTGCTATTCAAAGACTATTCATTGCTGAACCAACATATGTTTTACAGCTCTTCTAACAGAAACAGTAATAACAAACATATCTCCACTCTGACTGTAAAATTATAATTGATTAGTTGTCACAAAACATGGCAGCATAATCTTCTCATGAAAGTACTATAAAGCAAATTTGACTTTGCTACATGATGATATGATAAAGCCCATCCAGAATGGGGATATGGTTTTTACTGACTTGACTGAGCTTGTGATTGTATAATAACTTCTGACCTAATCTGATCTCTGGCTTCCAAACCAGCTTTACTTTAGATGGAGTAAGTCAAGTAGAAAATGTAAGGGAGCAGGAAAGCAGTGACAATTACTTTTCCAGCATTGATGTCATGTTTCCCTCTGAAGAACTTACCTGGAAATACATAGACAAGCCTTTAGAATTAGAATCTTTTGGCTCAGCTGAGTTAATTAATCAAGAGCTTTAGACTTTCTGAGGACACAGTTCCAGTCTAGTGTCTGCTCACTACGAAGAGTGGCAGCACCAGATAGTTACAGAGAACCTAAGTATTAGCAGATCTGCCCCAAAGGTATGATGCTGGATTAAGAACCAAGCATCCCTATGAGTAAAAGTTTGCTTAAAGATTGGACCACGGTTTTAAGGATTTTGTTTACTTTTGAGATTGCCTGAGTATAGCAACTGAGGACTACAGTTGTATTCAGGAACTCTGTTTTTATGAACTTCCACTCTTGCCAGTCAGGCTGGACAATGTCTCTATAACTATTTACCTATTTCTGACTTTCTCTTGATTTATTGAAATCTGGGCGCTTGGATTGCCTGCTTCTTACTTTTGAGTTAGGGCAGGGCTAGACAACCTTGGCTCTTTTATGACTCGTGGACTTCAACTCCCAGAATTCCTGAGCCAGCCATGCTGAGGGAAAAGGGAGAGGTTTCCAAGCTGAGTGATGCTGGCTCAGGAATTCTGGGAGTTGAAGTCCACGAGTCATAAAAGAGCCAGGGTTGCGTACCCCTGAGTTAGGGGCTTTATCCAATGCTTCCAGTGGAATTCAGCAATAAATCATGAACTGTTCTGCAGTGTGTTTGATATTTATAGGCTGGATTTCTAATCTTTCTCAGTAGGTGGCAGCACTCACCTGACTTCATTTGGCTCAGAAGCTAAGCAGGAACATCCTACTTAGTATAATGTTAATCTTCAAGGGGTAAATGTTTATAGAGATTCTCAATCATCCCAGTCATGGTTGTCCCAAAAGGCAACTGACTTTATTGGGTTTTTTCTTTGAAAATGTTTTGCTTCTCATCCAAGAAGCTAACTGAAAAAGCACCTTTGGAACTACAAGGGGTACTTAAGCTGTAAAACAGAATAGATTTGAGAGAGTCTTTATTCCTTAACTATAAATTTGGTTGCTTAGATATGCCTAAGTCATGACATATTCCCCCTAATATCTTCAGTTATTCCAATTTTCCTGAGCTTGTTTAACCTGACTAGTTTGTCTCTTTTTACTCAGGCACTGAGTTAGTCCAAGACATTTCTTTTTAATATCTGAAGGGAAAAGGGGGATGGTAACCTTTTCCTATTCCATGTAGAGAAACTGGTTGAATTAGTGGTCGACTCCATCTTCAACATTTATGATGGACTATATTCTATATAGCATCTGAAATCAGGAAACAAGCTTAGGAATGGAGAGAAGATAAAGCTGGATGTATGTATGGTCCATAGTTCTTTCTCCATCATGTTTCTGCTGATGCCTTTTAGTTGTTATTACTGAAATGGTTGTCTCATATTGAATAATAGTAAGCCTGGTCTGATCTAAGTGATACAATTGGGAAAATCCTCTGATCAAATATGTAGGGATTGAGGCAGCCAGCCCATGCATTGTCTTCCTGGAATGACTTTTATGGCATCATCACTGCTGCATTGTTACATTTGTTTTGGTGAGTAGCAAAATGACTCCAGGCAAAATTGTGGAGGGAATGGCTTGAAGTACTATACTGTATATGAGCCTGTTGCTGTCCATAATTAAGGAAGACCAGCTGCAGCAAAACATGGGATCTTATTTGAAGTCTTCTCTTGAGGTGCAAAGCAGACTGTTTAAAAAGAAAAGTTCAGTGAAAAGTTCCTCTTTTCAGTTCAGGGCTAAGAGAAGCTGTAAATACAGCTCCCTAAAGCTGCTGACATGGTTAAATGGCACAGTTGGGAATGCTATAAAAATAAATGTATCTTTTATAGTGTGGAAGCCTCTTGTAATGAAATGAAGAACACAGAAAAAGAAGCATAAACTGCCAATTAAATGTAAATCTACAATTAAGCAGGCCATGAAGTAATTTGTAGAGCAAATGGTTGAAAAATGAAACATTTGTAATAAAAAAAACCCCTCTTTAAATACATCAGAAAAAGGCAAACCGCCTCTGCAGTTTCAAAACTGTTAGATAATAAAAGGTGGAAAATGGCAATTATCAGCAAAAGGGAAATGCACAGAAATTGGATCAGCTCTTTGCAACCACACTTATTAAAGAAGAAAGTGTAGTGATCTTTTTCAGCGCTGGAGGAGGAAGATGCTTACACAGTATCTTCCACACTGGATGTTGGTACCACTTACTGCCAGCTTTGTGCTTCTGTGTTTACATACCTTTGTCTTCCCTGAATAGGTGGGCCAATGTTCTTCTGGCTCAGCTGCAGCACCATTCAAATGGCAAAACTTCTGAAGGGAACTGAGTGAGGTTTGTGGGAGGCATTTACAGAGGGACAACAGTATTTTATGGAAGGATGTAGTTTTTTAATTCATCTATGTGTTCAATAACTAATAGACATTGGTCTTACCTCTGAGATGGCAATCACTTGAAAGCCATAATACTGAATATCAGCATTTTTGCATATCTCTGTGTGTGTGTGTGTGTGTATACATGTGTGTGTGTGTGCACGCACTTGTCCAAGGTATATCAAAGATGCTTGCTCATTTAGTTATTTCTGCAGTGAAATCCTTTTCTTTCCAATAATATACTCTTTGCAAGGTGATGGATAGAACTGACAAATCTTCTTGTTCTTTGTATTATTCCTGTCATATTGTGGGACCTGCAGTTATGAATTTTGCCTGCCATTTCATCCAGTCTGCAACATCAGCAGGGCATATACCTACAGCTCACATGTCTTTAAGCAGGCATCAAGCATCCTGGGTTTTTTAGTTGTCCATGGGGCCACCGACCATCCCGGCTGAGTGCCCATCTCATGATGGCTTCCATACCAGCTCTGACCACATCCATATCACCACAGCCTCACTTCTCTCTTTTTGTCTGGAATTGGGGCAACTTTGAAGGCCTTCTGGATGTCTTTATTTGTAACATGATCTAGTTGTGTAATCTCTAGTGACCATCTGATCATTCATATTTCCATTGTGAACAATGTCTGTTGTATCTCTTCATTGTTGGCCAGCATTTTGTCCCATAGAGTGCCACTGGGCAGACAACCATGTAGTAGATCTTTGATTTAAGGCACAGCAGGATCTTCCAGTCACAAAGAACACCAGTGAGCTGGCGCCACTTCAACCAAGCAGCGTTGACTTGTTCCCAGGCATCCAGAAGCCTGTCACCATCTGTTGTTATGTAGAATGTGAGGTAATGAAAATCAGGGGCCTTTACAAGCAGAGCTCCATCAACTATGATCATACTATCTGTCTGGACATCACATTCCAGATATTCATCTTTCACCAAATTAAGTTGCAGTCCAAATTCGTTGAGCCATATCTTCCATTGGTTGACCAGTCGCTAGATTCTATCCCAAGTCCATTGCAAGCCAATTAAACATTATTGGCATAAAGCAAGTTTCATGGGTGTGGTGCTTGCAGGTCCACAGTCACTGTGTCCATGCACAGAATGAACAGGAGTGGCAACAGGTGGATCCTTGATGGACACCCACTTGGATAGAAAATGATTCAGTGATGCCAGCAGCACAACAGATGGAACCCAGTGGACATAGACCTCTGGGACACCATGGAAACAGAGTGAGTACCAGATGAGTTCACACGAGACCCAATCAAAGGCCTTCTCTTGGTCTAGAAAGACCATGAGGACTGTTCTGTTCTTCTCCCTGTGCCTCTCTGTCAGCAGCTGGGCAGCACTGATGACATCCATCATTCCGTGATCTTTTACAAATCCTCATTTATTTGATGAGATGGTGATTATGCTCTCAGGTGGGCATCAATCACACATTCAAGATTTTCTTTGTGTGGCAAAGGAGACAGATTATTCAGTAATTGGCATGGGCTGTAATATTGCCTTTGCCTTTCCAGATGGGTACTGTGACATTGGTCTGCCAGGCAGTTGGGATCTTGTTTTCTTCTATGTACTTGTTTAAAAGTCTTGCCAGGAAATCCACACCCTGATGTCCCATCTTCTTCCAGATTGTCATCAGGTCCAGTCACTGCACACTTTTTTATGGTGCGAACGACAGCTGCAACTTTGGTGGACATGATGGGGGGAACCACACTCTGGACTGGGTTGGCTACAGGGATCAAGGGGTATGAAAACTTCTCATTGGATATTCTATCGAAGTGTTTGAGAATTTTTGTCAGTTTTTGTAGAAGTTGTCCTTGTTCATCTTTGACATGCATGATGTGGCCAATGTCTTTTGTAGTCTGGTGATGGGATCTTACCAACTTTTACACCTTGTTAGCACCTTCACATCAGTCTAGGCATTCATAAAGATTGCAAAAGTGTTTGAACTTTCCAGTTCTGATGGCTCGTTTGGCAGCAGACGTAAACTGGGGATAACAGGCTAGGTTGGTATTGGTCTTTGATCATAACCAGTCTTTGAGGGCAGCTTTCTTAGATTTCACTGGGCATTGGACATCCTTGTTCCATCACCAGTCTGCTTGTCCACAAAATGCCACCCTGATTTTGTCACTCCTTTTATTCCTTTTGTGCTCTCCTGGATTCTTGCAACGACCCCGTCCCATGTGTTTCTAGCTGAGCTGATACTGACTGACAAATCCTTACTGGTATAGGTTCCTAGCTGTCTGTTACTATACTGATGGTTGTTTGACATCTTTTAATAATAATAATAATAATAATAAAGTTGGAAGGGACCTTGGAGGTCATCTAGTCCAACCCCCTGTTCAGGCAGGAAACCCTATACCATTTCAGACAAATGGCTGTCCAGTCTCTTCTTAAAAACTTCCAGTGTTGGAGAATTCATCGCTTCTGGAGGCAGGTTGTTCCACTGGTTAATTGTTCTTACTGTCAGGAAGTTTCTCCTTAGTTCTAGGTTGCTTCTCTCCTTGATTAGTTTCCATCCATTTTCAAAGGAGCTTGTCATTACAACTGATATTAGAACATCTTCTGATGTTTGGAGTTCTCACCTGAGTATTTAGGAGGTAGCTAGCTATTATTGAAGAGATCAACCTATCATTTAAGTGAGGTTGTTGTGTATTAGGATGCATAGCCAGGAGCAAAGAGAGACCCAGATTCTAGTCTGTGCTCAGTTACAGAAATTCAGTGGGTGACTTGGTGTCAGTCTCTCTCCCTCCCTCCCTCCCTCTCCATCCCTCCCTCCCTCCCTCCCTCCCTCTCTCTCTCTCTCTCCCAACCTCACCTCACAGGGATGTCTTGATGCACATAAGAGGGAGCCCTTCACCTCCTTTACAAAAGGTGGGATTGAAATCAGATAAATAAATACTTAACCATATATGAGAATAGCACTCTCTGCCACTAGAACACAGAAAATTCTCAGAAAGTTTTCAGGTTCAGATGGAAATGCCAAAGTGCAGTTATAAGTTAGGAAAGTTAAAAAAGAAAAGAATTTCTGAGTGGAAGAGTTTTGCTTTCAGTGAAAGAGGTTCAAAGAACAGAATGACCTGCCTCTCCATCTTGGGGGGAAAGGTTAAAACCCAGCTTTAGAAGAAATGCTGCTGCTTGTTTTCTGGCTTTTCTTTGTTAGTATTGGCTTTTTAGATCTTATTCGAAGTAGGCATGAGATCTTGTGATGTGACTGACTATTATGCTGCAGAAGTCATCCTGAGATTTTGCTGGCCACTACTTCTTTGAATTGTTATTAGCTATTGATCGCATCCAAGAGCCTACCAATTAAAACTGATAAAAGACCAAAACTTAATTCAATTTTTGATCACATTACTTATACAGTAATTGGTTTTCTCACATCCAGATTCAGTATCAATAGATTGACCATTCCAAATATTCTATTCTTTGAATCAAAGGGCTTAATGGGCTGCCTAGATCAATCAAAACTTTTCAACTCAAAAAATCTCAACAGCATTCACTTTAATAAAATTAAAATTAAAATATTTATAAGTTATATAGCATAAAAATAAATTAATAGAGCTACATAAATGACAGTGGCAGTTTGTATATATTGATTGTCATTGATACATAACAAAGCTAATCAAAAGTAATGCCAACTTAAAAAATTAGTAAAGCTTGATCAAATTCTATTTTACATGATTTATTAAAACAAACCTGTTTTTCTGTATCACAGCATTAGCTTGTTACAGATATACAACATGTGAGAAAACTAATAGCATCACATCAGTCATGATTAAATATGTTTAAGCAACAACAATGCAGATTCTTACTCTGTTAATGGTATTAATTTTAATGAGTCTTAAAATGTTCTGCATCTTTTTATGGACAGATAAGGATGCTGTAAACAAAGATGCATGTCAGTTTATTTTTTATTTTTTAATATATTTTATTAATTTTTTAACATAATCACCTTAATATTTGGTAAACAGAGTGTTGTCTGGGTTTATATTTAAAAACAATAACAATTAATTTCTATAATTCCATAATCCAAATAGTAGCTTTCCTTGATTTTCTCTTCTTCCAATAATATTCTCTTTTATCCATCTTAAGTTAGTACATTTCTTAGTATTTTGATAGATAACAATTGAATATAAACATTTTCTAGTATTTCTACAAGTAACAACCACATCAATATAAAGCTTCTTTTCTAATTGATTATCTTAATTAACTTGTCATAAATCCTGTTTTCAAAGTTCTTATTTAGATTTGTTTTCCCCGCAATGTTCAAAACATTCTTACCAGTTAATATTTTCTCAGAGTTAATTACATTTAAGTATTTAAATCTTTTTCCTCATACAAGGCATCCCAACAATTTTACATTTCTCATATCTTAAAACAAAAACAAAAAAGAGAAGAAAAAAGAAGGAAATAGTATACTACTTAAGAAATCTATCCCTCTTAAGCTAAAATACATTTATATCCAAAATTTTTCTATTCTTTTTAACCACATTCAAACAAATGTTTAATCTTTAAATATTCCATCTAATAAATTAAAGGTTATCTTTTCCATGTCCAATATGTCCTGCAAGTTTTTCTCCGCCTGGGATAAGTCATAATTCTTTCCATTGTTGGGTTCCATCTTTAAATCTCTTTCCTCTGGTTTATGTTCAGTTGTCTGCTTTATTTGATTACTCTCTTTTTTATTTTCTGAGAGTTTTTTTGTTGTGAGGTTAAATTGAAGATGTGTTCATTTATATTTTCAAAGTTGTTTTTAATTTTCTTGTGGTTTGAAGTCATTGTCATTTGTATTAGTTGCAACATAGCATACATTTCCTCCTGGAAAGTATTTGTTTTTTCTTGGTATGTTCTTTCTGCAGATCTCTAATGTTCCATGATAGCCAAAAATCAAAGTTTTCCTTTCTCTGCAAACAGCTTTAGAGTCACAGTTCTATAAGTATTTATAATCCAGGAAGATCAGTTTTTTTTCTAAGGTTTATAATTCTCGCTTTGTAGATAGCCCAAAATGTTTTCTTTTCTTTGTTGCAGCTATTCTGTTTAGTTAAAACATTGAAGGTCACAAAAACAGGTTATCTTTTTCTGGGCTTTCTGCCAATTCCTGTATCAGAGCAACTACAATTGTATATTTTCATCCACCACTAGATTTCAGCTGAGAGGGTTAGGGTCATTTTTCAGTTTTCAAAACAAGCAATTACTTTCTTCTGTTTTCATCAATAATCTTTTGAAAAGAAAATCTTAACTAATTCCACCAATTTCAAACTTATCCAGATTTAAGTCTTATATTCATTTCATTTCAATGTATTTCTGTCCCCCCATAAAACTTTAATTCGCCGCTTCCATCTGTGGGAGGGTGGAGCAAAAGTCCCCTTTCTTCTCACTTTGGGAGGATTTTTGCTTCTTGGGTTTTTCCCCCCCAGGAAATCAATTATCAAGTAGAAGAGAGAGAATCAGTATTTTTACCCAATTCCAAACATCCTGTTATGATCAAGCTTAAATTAGTGCTTTTTGGCTTCGGCTGCTTGTAGCTTAGGCTAGACTCTAGAGTAAAGCTACGCTTTCTTCTTCTGGTTTCTGGAAAGCTTTCCCCGGATGAGTGGATCGACCATCATCTCTCCACAGTCAGCGGGGCACTCCTCCTTCTTTGTCACCTCTCTGGGGCTAGTTTAGGCCCATTTAGGGTCCCCAAGCAGAAATAAATTGGCCGTAGGGTGCAGAGCCCCACGATCCCTCAGCTGCTGCACTACTGCGCAAAAATGGAAGCCTGGTGTATGTCATTTTAATTGTGAGGAATTAAAGATGCATTAGCTCTACTCCTTAAGACTTCAAAGTAACACCTTTGTTTCAGACCATGGGAAGACTTTCAGATCCATCTGAAGTCATAGTTCCAAGAAAAATTCTCTAATTCAGAACCTGTTTCATTCTGGTTTCTGCAGGTTCTGCTATTCTATTCTATTCCTATTCTATTCTATTCTATTCTATTCTATTCTATTCTATTCTATTCTATTCTATTCTATTCTATTCTATTCTATTCTATTCCCTGTTCCTTTTCCGCAGCATTATGAAAGCATGAGTTTGTTTCATTCTACATTTGATTTGGACCTCAATAGTCCTTGCTTTTATCTCTTATTTCTTTTTCCACACAAAATCAAAAAGTACCTAGACCAGTATTTCTCAACCTTGGCAACTTTAAGATGTTTGGATTCAGCTCCCACCATGCTACCTAGGGAATTCTGCGAGTTCAGATCCACACATCTAAAAGTTGCGAAGGTTGAGAAACATTGGCCCAGACTAATATACTATTTTACACAGTGCTTTTTTTGTTAAAAAAAAAAAGTGCCGGAACTCACACACGTCATACAACCCGCCTTGCCTACCCTACAAGGTTTACCTTTGTAGTTGAAAAAAAACAACCTTCAATTTTTAGTGTATCTAAAAGATTTTTGTTAAAGGTAAGTTAATACTATTAATGTTACCATGCACTGTGTGGCTTTAAATTACAAGAAGGCATTTTATTAATCTTTTGGGACATTTACCACTGGCATACCCATTTAGTTTAATGAGTGGAAATGTCAGCTTTCTATGTGGAATGAACTTGGCCCAATAAAACAAAATTTGGTTGCTTGTAAAAGATTGAATTATTTTTAAGAAGTTGTCAAACAAGGTGGAAAAATTTACATTTGGAGTTTAATATGGATATTGACTTAAAACAAATTAAAGTTGAAACTTTATCAGTGAACAGATTACTTTTAATTTACCTTTAAGTTAAACCCAATTTAATAAATACATCTGATTAAACCTCATACTGTAGGTCTACCTTTACATCTGACCAATACATAATTAATATATATTATTATTAATATCTCCAAATCACAAGACATTAGCTTTATTCTTATTCTTCCCCTCTGCAGTTTGAATATAAAGTATAAAAGACTAAAAAGAGATTTTCGTAGACATCCCAAGGACCCGAAACAGCAAAGTTTTGCTGTCGGGCAATCTTCCACACCAGCCCCCTTTCTTTCCTCTTGCTTCACCTCTTTTTAACCTCACACCCCACCTTCTGTAAGGGAAGGCAAAAGGCTCACTCACCCTCTCATGAAAGATGGCCACCATTGGCTTCCACACCACATGGTCCGACCCAGCCAATCAAGCCACGCTCTGGCTGTGGTGCTCCGGTACCTCATGGCTCCTCCTAGAGGAGGCAGACAGCGTGGGAGGGGACCCCGCTCGCACCGTACCGCCAGCGGGGCATTTTCAAAAAGAAATGACGATAGGAAGGGAAACAATAGGAAAAGATTGCAACTCTGGAAAATCCATCGAAAAAAGGTGCCGGAACTCCATTCCAGTGCGTTCTATGACAAAAAAAGCCCTGATTTTACATACAAAAAGTAAATTAATAATTGATTGATTAGATGACATCAACTTGTTCTTTACCCTAGTGTTCATACAAATAGATATTTTCTATCCCTAATCTGTTCTCTCAGGTCTCCCAATGGTAAGTTGGTTAGTTGGTTGGTTGGTTTCAATTGTGTCTGATTGTCAGAGACTGCCTGGAGAAGTTCCCAGTTTTCTTGGCAAAGTTTTTCAGAAGTGGTTTTACATTGCCTCCTTTTTTATTGTTTACATTCAATAGAGAGAAGCTTGCCAAACTAAACCTTTACTACTGTCACCCTAACAGGTATAGGGAGTCGCTATGGTATTTTCTTCTTCTGTCTCCTGTCCAGCTCTGGGCTGTGTTATCTTTTGTCTTGCCCCTCACCTCAGAATGTGTTCCCTTCTTCCTAGGAAACTGCCACTTCATTCTAGTCCATCACATCACCTTCCCTTGCATAGGCGTCATCCCTCACATAGACAAGAAAGCAGGACAAGAACTCATGGTCCCCTGATTTCTAGCCTTATGCCTTAACCACAACACCAGACTGGCTTATCCAATAGTATACTCATCACCAATGTAACTGTGCTGACCCACCTTGCTGCTGATTGTTCTATAATAATAATAATAAAGTTGGAAGGGACCTTGGAGGTCATCGAGTCCAACCCCCTGCTCAGGCAGGAAACCCTATACCATTTCGGACAAATGGCTGTCCAGTCTCTTCTTAAAAACTTCCAGTGTTGGAGTATTCACCACTTCTGGAGGCAGGTTGTTCCACTGGTTAATTGTTCTAACTGTCAGGAAGTTTCTCCTCAGTTCCAGGTTGCTTCTCTCCTTGACTAGTTTCCATCCATTACTTCTTGTCCTGCCCTCAGGCGCCTGGAGAATAGCTTGACTTCCTCTTCTTTGTGGCAACCCCCTGAGATATTGGAACACTGCTATCATGTCACCCCTCGTCCTTCTCTTCATTAAACTAGACATACCCAATTCCAGCAACCATTCTTTATATGTTTTAGCCTCCAGTCCCTAATCATTGTTGTTGCACTGCACTGTTTCTAGAGTCTCAACATCTTTTTTACATCGTAGTGACCAAAACTGGATGCAGTATTCCAAGTGTGGCCTTACCAAGGCATTGTAAAGTGGTATTAATACTTCACGTGATCTTGATTCTATCCCTCTGTTAATGCAGCCCAGCACTGTGTTGGCTTTTTTGGCAGCTGCAGCACACTGCTGGCTCATATTTAAGTGATTGTCCACTAGGACTCCGAGATCCCTCTCACAGTTACTACTATACCTGTACATTTGTTTTCTTGCCTAAATGTAGAACCTTACTTTTTTCACCATTGAATTTCATTTTGTTAGATAGCGCCCAATGTTCAAGTCTGTCCAGGTCCTCCTGTATCTTAAGCCTGTCTTCTGGAGTGTTGGCTATTCCTGCCAGCTTGGTGTCATCCGCAAATTTGATGAGTTCCCCATCTATCCCCTCGTCCAAATCATTGATGAAGATGTTGAAGAGCACTGGCCCCAGAACAGAGCCCTGGGGCACCCCACTGCACACTTCCCTCCATGTAGATGCGGTTCCATTGAGGACCACACGCTGAGTACGGCCGGTCAGCCAGCTACGAATCCATCTGGTGGTGATGCTGTCTAACCCACATTTTTCTATCTTATCGAGTAGTAGGTTGTGATCTACTTTATCAAATGCCTTACTGAAGTCCAAGTAAATTATATCCACAGCATTCCTCTGATCCACTAATTTTGTCACTTGGTCAAAGAATGCAATAAGGTTTGTCTGGCATGATCTGTTTTTGACAAACCCATGTTGGCTTTTAGTAGTGATTTTGTTTGCCTCTAGGTGTTCGCTGATTCGTTGTTTGATTATCTTTTCCAGAATCTTCCCAGGTATTGAGGTCAGGCTGATAGGTCTGTAATTTCCTGGATCCATTTTTTTTCCTTTTTTGAAGATGGGAACTACATCAGCTCTTTTCCAGTCCTCTGGTAGTTCCCCAGTGCTCCAGGATCTTTGAAAAATATAGTTCAGTGGTTCTGAGATCACATCTGCCAGTTCCTTGAGAACCTTGGGGTGTAATCCATCTGGTCCTGGTGATTTGAACTCGTCTAGGCTGGACAGGTGCTCACTTACCATTTTCTTGCCTATCTTAACTTGTGTTTCTATTCTGTTTTTTATGGCACTATTTTGATAGGTTGGTCTGTTTTTTCCCTTTGTGTAAAGACAGATGCAAAAAACGAGTTAAATAGTTCTGCTTTCTCACTATTGCTTGTCACCTTCTTGCCACTTTCACCCACTAATGGACCATCATTTCCTTCACTTTTTTCTTATTTTTTACATGTTGAAAGAAGCTTTTTTTGTTATTTTTGACTTTGGTCGCAAGCCTTAGTTCATTATGAGCCTTTAGCTTTCCTCACTTCATCTTTGCAGGCTTGGGCTATTTGCTGATATTCTGACTTAGTTATGTGCCCCTCTTTCCACTTTCTATACTTGTCCTTTTTATCTTTCAATTTACCAGAGAGTTCTTTATGCAACCATGCTGGTTTCTTTTGAGAGCTGTTATTTTTCCTCTTTGTTGGTATTGTGCTAGACTGGGTTTTTATTATCTCGCTTTTCAGAATTTCCCAAGCTTCTTGAGTTGTTTTCCCCTTGAGGATTCTCATCCATGGAATCCTTCCCAAACCCTCTCTAAGTTTATTGTAATTAGCTCTCTTAAAGTCCAAGACTCTAGTTTGACTGTGTTCTATTGCTTGTGCTTCCATAATGTTGAATTCCAATATTGCATGATCACTTCCTCCCAAGGTTCCTGTGGCTTCAACACCTTCTATCATTTCATCCCTGTTAGTGAGAATTAGATCCAAAATGGCTAATCCCCTAGTTCCCTTCTCTACTTTTTGGGAGACAAAGTTGTCTGCTAGGTTTGCAGGAATCTGTTTGATCTTCCACTTGGTGCAGAGTTTGTCTCCCAGTTGATGTCAGGGTAGTTAAAGTCCCCCGTTACTATTGTGATGTGCTTCCTACATACCTTAGTTAGCTGACTAGCAAAAGGTTCGTCTATTTCCTCTGTTTGGTTGGGTGGCCTATAGTATACACCTATGGCAATGTCATTTCCCCCCCCCCTTTTATATTGACCCAAATGCATTCAAGACAGTTTTCATCATTGTTGTGCTCTATTTCTGTAGAGATGTAGTTATTTCTTATATAGTTATTTCTTCTTATTTCTCTTCTAGTTCTCCCTTGTAGAACCTTTTCCAGAGAGCTTGGTCTTCACATAATGTATCTGAAGTAGGATAATTTGAGCCCAGTTGTTTGTGCCTTGAGTGAGAGCTCTGGGTTGACTTGTTCAATAATACATTAGATTGTTTGTTTGACTGTCCATGGTAATCTCAGATATCTTCTACAACAGTAAAGTTCAAAAGTGTCAATACTCTCCCTAGCCTGCTTCTTCAGTGTCCAATTTTCACTTCCTTGGAGTGAAATACTATGGCTTGCACAATTCTGATCTTTGTAGGTAAAGACATAAAACAATCAGTACATTATAATACCAAATATAGACATGTAATTATCTATCTCTATATCTCTATATCTCTATATCTCTATATCTATATCTATATATCTATCTATATCTATATCTATATCTATATCTATATCTATATCTATATCTATATCTATATCTATATCTATATCTATATCTATATCTATATCTATATCTATATCTATATCTATATCTATATCTATATATCTATATATCTATATCTATATCTATATCTATATCTATATCCATATCCATATCTATCTATATCTATCTATACATATACATATACATATACATATACATATACATATGCATATGCATATGCATATACATATACATATACATATACATATACATATACACATACACATACACTTACACATACATATACATATACATACAGATACAGATATACACACACACACACACACACACACATATGTTATACACTGCAAACCACTACACAAAACTTGGCACCTAGATGTACCTCCCATAAATGGGTAAATGGACATCGACTTTGGAGTTGGTGTACCTCATTTCCCTCCTACTGACATCAATGAAAGTAAAAATGCTGTCTTGCTGCATAGATGTGACTGTTCTACCTATATTTAAAAATGGTACTGAATATCAAGTATTTACTGAACATTTGCTATGGGTTTCGATGACATTTCTGAAGTAAATACATTTCCTTTCTATTTGATGTCTGAAAACTCAGAAAACAAATCTGTCTCATTAAATCTGGATTCTCATTGTTGGGCTTCACTGCTTATTTGTCATGCCACATTACCTGATGTAGTCCCTTATTGTGGAAAATCAGTAACTGACCGTTAACCAAAGGTCTGTAAGATAGTTAAATTTAAAACTCATCTTTTAATTAGGTAAAAAAAAGAAGGAAAAAGTTCCTCAGAAGAATATCAGCTCTGAGCAGAGAAATAAAAGATATGAAAGAGAAACCAAGGCACTGAAATAATAATTCCTGAAACCTCTGTCAGTTTAATAAATCCCACAGTGGACTGAATGAATGTGAAATCGTTGTGAGATACTCTGTTTTTATTGTCTCTGATCACAGGGCAAATGGGATGCTTGTCATTAAATGTCGGTAATTTGTATCAGGTTTGTGCTTTACTCAATAATTTGTTTAGAGATTTCCCAAAGGGGGAGGAAACAATAC
Organism: Azemiops feae; assembly: GCA_023970755.1. Lineage (NCBI taxonomy): Eukaryota > Metazoa > Chordata > Lepidosauria > Squamata > Viperidae > Azemiops > Azemiops feae. The sequence continues at coordinate 1,279,383 of JALGBA010004225.1, forward strand.
CATTTCTCTAAATCATTCTAAACTGAAATTGTGTCTATATTTATTTTCTCTGCATTGTGATGAACGGATCAAGGAAAAATAAGAAGAAATCACAGGACAATGTGGGCGATCAATCTAGGACCTATAATATAGCTTTCCTTCCTTCCCCTGGATACTCTAATAATCTCTTATGAACTACTGCTAGCAACTCTGCTTTTGCTCCTATTAATTGCTACTCCCATCCTCCATAATAAAAAGCAGTTGTCTTTAACCATGTTTTAAGAGCTCTTGGAAACTTACCTTCTGTGGTTTATTTAGACCTTATAAAAGAAAGCAAGGTGTGCAGTTAAATTATTATAGCCATGGTACTGCTAGCTAAGGAACACAGCAGAACTGATTTCTGCCTCCAAGTCTACTGCTGAACTCAAATCACTGGATGCCATAGCACTTTTGCCTAGACCCAAGGAACAGCATAGACCAGCATTTCTCAACCTTAGCATCTTTAAGATGTGTGGATTTCAACTCCCAGAATTCCCCACCCAGCATGGGGAAACACTGGCATAGACTACATTCCCATCATAGTCTGATGGTGCAGGCAAGCATTTCCAGAATGAGGATACTTTTTGGGCCTGAAGATCTCAAAAAAGGGAGGAGGAGCACAATAGAAGTAAACTGATGACAGAAGAAAAAGGGGCAGCTTTAATGATTAAAGACAAAAACATATGAAGAACGGTTATTGGGTATGGCCAATCTAGAGAAAAGAAGGACTAGGGGTAACATGAGAGCAGAATTCCAGTATTTGAGGGGCTGCCACAAAGAAGAGGGGGTCAAATTATTTTCCAAAGCACCAGAAGGCAAGACAAGAAACAATGGATGGAAATTAATCAAGGAGAGAAGCAACCTGGAATTAAGGAGAAACTTCCTAGCATTGAGGACAATTAACCAATGGAACAGCTTGCCTTCAGAAATTGTAGGTACTTCATCATTAGAGGTTTTTAAGAAAAGACTGGACAGCCACCTATCTGAAATGGGATAGGGTCTCCTGTTTGAGCAGGGGGTTGGATTAGAAGATCTCCAAGGTCCCTTCTAGCTCTATTCTGATTTATTGATCAGCTTCTCTTCTTGATGTAGCAATTCTCCTCAAAGCTTTTCATAAACAGGCAGCTGTCTGAACATGTTTGGTTCTTGGCTTTTTACTTAAAGAATGACAAAAAAGTTCCACAACAAGAACATCTGAAATGGTGACCATGATTCCAAAAAGGGAATTCCACTACAGCCACAAATATTGTTATGTTGTATTGTAAAGTTTCAGTTCATACAAGGTGTTGATGAGCCTCAAGAGATAGACAAAAATGTTATTATAGTTTCATTATTGTTAACTGTATTTATATTTATTAAATAGATGTATAAGGCTGCCCACCAAAAAGTATGTGATTCAATAAAAAATACCCCACAAAAAAGAAACAAACCCTAAATATATAACATTCCAACATGTGCAATATATAAATGTAAACTCTAAAATATGAAATGGCACTCAAACATCAAAACATAACAACCAAAAGGGGATTCCATTCAACCAACCCCTGATGTCTAGGGCATTATTAGATGGAAGTAAATAAGCTATAGCTTTCCTTTCTTGAACAATAATGGTTCCCAATCACTTCTATCTTATTCAGCTTAAAATTCCCCTGTTGACTTTCAAATTATGGAAAGGTTGGATGCAGATGGGGTAAATTCAAAACTTGTATTGCTGACTTTTCTCTAGCAGTTTCTAAATACTGATAAATGCTGTTTCAACACCCCTTGCAGTGTTGAAATTGGAGCAAGTATTTTCAGAGAATGTTTAGAGGAAGAGGAACATGCACATGGACAGAGTTATTATGATACCAGCTTTCATGGACTAGAGCCCATTTTGTCTTTATGCTATGCTTCTCTTTTATGTGTTTACTGTAACAGACCAGAATGGCTTTGCCATTCTGAAACATGCAGATGGTGCGATATTGCCTACATTGAAGAGTTCTGTGTAGAAATAATGAAACAATATTGTAACATATTTTCCAACAGTAGCCATTTTTACATGATGTACTTGTGAGTTTATCATATTCCTATAATAAGAAATATACATCTACTTCTGGAAGTTAACTGCCAAGATATATTACATACCTATCAATGATTTTTACTGTACCTGATGATTTAGAGACTGTGCACTGAATCATATATTATTTTAAAAACAAAACATTGTAGGGGAATAGAAATAAGTTTCTCAAACACAGATTTCACACAAGAGGCTTTGTGGGTCCTAGACCTGGACTTTTTCCAGTGCCACCAACCCATCCTTGAGGCAGCAAAAAACTATACCAGCATGAAATTAACTTTCTTTATTGCTGATTTACTTATTTCAAAAATTATCATGCTACCCATGATAATCCTAAGAATGAAAAATAAATGCAAACATTTAACATATTAAAGATCAACAGTACTGCCAGGCAGATTTCATATTCCAGATGCATTTTATTAGAGATCTATCTAAAGCATTTCTACTTTTGCTTCAATTATTATACAGTTTGCATTTAATGCATGTAAGAATTAGGTTATATACATGATGTGGAGAGAACAGACCACTCAGTGCACTACAGTATTTACATGTTGACTTAAAATGATAAAAATATTACTTGTTTTATGTTAGTAAACTCTGATCAATTTTATTTATCACATATCTAGGCCACCCAACTTCCAAACTACTCTGGGTGGCTTCACAAACTAAAAGCATAATAAAATATAAAACAATAAACAGCCAAACATAGAATATAACCAACATATGGAGGGCTACACCAAAAAATACAACATACCTCCACTACATCCACCACTGAAAGGTTACCAACCAAACTGGGGATATAAAGTTCACCTGAAGGCAAGCAAAGTGGGGGCCTTTTGACTTTGGGGGAGGGGGCATGCTGTTCTAAAGAGCAAGTCGAACAACAGAGAAGACCTCCCTCCTGGGTCCCATTAAATAGCATTGTTTAATTGATGGGACCCAGAGCAGGCCAACTGTCTTGGAACAAGTATTAGATTATTGAATGACCATCATTTAAATTACTCAATATTATAATATCAAGGTATAGATGTTGTCCTAGATGAATTTCAACATGATATCTTCCAGATATTTAGTCCTTGGAGGACACAACTTTGGGGAAATTGTCTTTCTTGTTACCAGAAGGGAAGAAGGGAAGAAATCATAATTTCTGTTTTCAGTTTACAGTGATGCATTAACTTATATCAAAGTGTAATACTCATAACAATTGATAAATGTAAAATCAGTTATTTCCGGAAGGTAAGCTTTCCTACCTAACATAACAGTTTACAGAAATAAATACACAAAAGGGAACATGGAGATTAGCCACTTCCCAAAACAAGAGCTTTTACTGAAGCATAAGCTAATGGCTTGGCATCATTCATCTCATATAACAGCAAACTAATGTGCTTGTTTAACTTAAATGGCACAAAGTAAACTGGCCAAAATATGTACACCAATCTTCTGTTCCTTCCTAGGGGAGCATTTAAGTTTCAGAATCCCAAATCCAGAACATATGCAGTTTCTAAAGTAATGTCCCAGGAGCCATACTGTGATTCCACTATGGAAGAATGACAGACAAGAAATATGATAAAGGAGGTTTCATGAAAACAATTTATCAATACACTACAATGTTCAATGTGCATGCACATTTTAGCATCCAAATAAGCCAGATCTAAATCAGAAAACAATCAACCTAATTATCTTGCATAATTGATAAACAAGATAAAGTTGAGTTACAAGCCTTAACAATCCATGTTTCCCAAGAATAAAGCCTTGATCTGGTGACCTAAAATACATTCTATTAAGTTTCTATGTTTTTATTATGTAAACTGCCAGGAGTCATTTCCAAATCCAGGAGCTCATAAACTAATTAACTGAATAAATGTTTTCTATGTTGCGTTAAGTCTCATTGTCTCTAGCTCTCTGTAAATGTTAGGGGACTGAATGCTTAATTTCAGCTCTTTATTTGTATTCTAGACATGTTCATAAAGATATAATTTTTTTCTGTGGAACCTTCTGATTTATAATAATATTTGGAACTTTATCCTCAATCACTTTACAGCTACTTAGTGCAAAAACATCTATTTATAGTAGGCTACCACCATCTTGTAATTTTCCCAGAGCATTATTTTCCCTTTTATATTTTTTCTTTTCTCATTTTAACTAAGTTGCCTGCAGTTATAACTGGGAATTAAGCAACTCTGTAATTTATCTTCTACAGCAGTGGTGGCGAACCTATGGCACGGGTGCCAGAGGCGGCACTCAGAGCCCTCTCTGTGGGCACATGTGCTGTCGCCCCAGTCCTAGGCCTTCAGATGGGTTTTATAAACCCTTTTTGCTTTAGGCCTCCGCCGCCATGTGCAAAAAAAAAAAAAGGTTCAATCAGTCAATTTCAACTTCTTGCGGGGAAAAAAAGACCTTGCAAAGTTGGAATTGATTGATTGAACTTTTTAGTCCCACCCTGTCTGCCGTTACCACCGCAGCCATGCCTACCCAATTGGCCATGCCCACCCAATTGGCCACACCCAGCCAATGGGTCACACCCACCCGGCACTCGATGATGCATAAGTGGGTTTTGGGTTGCAGTTTGGGCACTCAGTCTCTAAAAGGTTCGCCATCACTGTTCTACAGCAATGTTGTTGTTTTTTATTTTAATATTTAGAGGATGTCGGTGTATGTGTGTGTGCATGTGTACATATACATATGTATGTGCATACATACATATACATATACATATACATATACATATACATGTACACACACACACACATGCTTATCTTCTGTAAAATTGGTTTATCTCTTAAAGGGGACAAAGGGAATGAAAAGGTAATCTGAATCACCACTACATAGCCAAGAGATGTCACTATTGAAGTTATTCCAGTTTTAACAATTTGACCTTTTAATCACCAGAAAAGCAGCAACAGGTATGAAAGCCCTGTTGGGTCTTGGAATGAAAGGGAACTCTGTGAAAAATTAATTGAAATATAAGTGGCACTAGAAGGAGCTACCAAATCATTACTCCAAAGTAAGATATACGATCAGAGGATGAAGACAGATAGGGATTCAATGTGAGGGGAATTGGTACCTCCAGCGTTCTACCCTTCCCATCTTAGCCATCTGCTCTGTGCATATCCGTCATAACTAGTAAATATCTACAGTAAGAATCCCTTTTAAATTCATACAATGTCTATGCTTGATGCTAATTTTGTATACATAAATATTTAGTTGTATCAGAAGCAGTTATACTTTTACTCAAGCTGTAGGTCAGAGCTGGCTTTTGTTTAGAGCCCCGAGGGCCCCATTTTAAAAAAGTGCTTTACCCAAGATAAAAGCTGGCTTTAGTTCATTTCAATTGCCTTTAAAATGAATTGCATGGAATCAAGTAGTTAATATGATTATTTCCTAGACATGCATCTCATGATTTTATTTTCTGCCACATTAAAATTATTAATTGGTGACGACTTCTGCAGCATTTGAAGCTTTGAATACAATCCAGGGGCCACAGGTTGTCCATCTCTCCTTAAAAGTACACCTTGCTGAGATCAACTTTAGAAAAAGGGGGCTAAGAGAGATTTTATGTTTTTAAAAGAAGCAGGGGGGGGGACCCTTCCAGTTACTTTAAATTGAGTTTTTCTCAGAATAAATTGCTGACATGGGAGGCTAAACTTATTTTACCACATTAACGTTTGAATGAGAAATTAGCAGTGTGATATGCATCTATTACCAAAACATCCTACAGAAAACCCCACAATTTGTTATGTACTATGTGTTCTGCTAGTTCTCCATCTCTCACCTTCTTCTTTACTAATTTCTCCAAGATCTTGTGCAGATTCTTTTTTATTATTATTATTATTATCCTGTACATAGATTCATACAGCTCTCTCTTTTTCCCATCTTCATTTTTAGCTAAAAAGGGCTCTCAAGGATTTTAATCTTTCCAGATAAGGGACACCTCCAGCCCTTGATCATTTTATTCACTCTTTTTTGCAGTTCAGAAAATTAAAGTGAACAGATGAATCAGTTCAGCCCACAAATGACCACACAGCATACAAAATGGTATTATCTCATGGCAAATGATTTGCAGCCATCATTAAATATCAAGATACCATTGAAAAACAGCACAGTGAATGGATGGAAATCAATGAATATTCTTAAAAGGACACTGAGCGTGCATTTAAGAAGGGTGATATATTTTCAAGATGGGAAAAGCTAGACAAAATGGGGAAAATAACCCAATCTGAATAACAATAACAGCAATACTGATATATTTATATCTGATTATTAATATTCTCTTCCCCACCCCACTGGTGAAGCAAACCACATACCTTCTCTTTTTAGATATACACTCAGTGTAGCTTGTTTCCTTGGTTACCTTTGATTTCCCCCCCCCCAAAAAAAAGTTCATGATCTTGGAGTTAGCATCTCCTCCATTTTATTTTTTGGCATAATATCCAGTCTAATACCAGGAACTACTGTGTATTACATGGCCTTCACCAGTTTAGAATAATCCATGGAATTGATTTTTTTTCCTGGGAAAGTACAAATGACCTTGGTTAGTTTTTTCCTTCCCACCATTGATAATTAAAGGTAATGGTCTGTTTATGCATCACAGATAAAATGTTGAAATTGGAGCTTGTAGTGGTAGGCAATTCACATAATCTACAGTATGTACAAGATACTGTACATAGAATTGAAGATAGATTGTAAAATTGTCATTGTTTATTGGGTGATTTCATTTTGTAGGTTCTAGCAATAGTTTGTAGTTGATTTAAATTTCTTTCATAAATTGCATCATAAGCAATTCTATCATAAAGGTGAGTCAGCTTTGGTGTATTACAACTATAATTTCCACAATGAACAATTGCTAGTTTGGATTTAGATATAACCATAGTTAGATCAGACCCTCTAACATCAATCAGACTTAAATGTGTCTGGAAAAAAATCTTGACTGGATCTTAATGATTCCCATTTTCCTTATATCCACTGATGATCTGCTCTTTAGCATCATTGTAAGTCTTCCAGCTTTAGAATTTCTTGGCATACATCCAGAATTTTCTTGCTCAGCTACTACAACAACTATGATATGCACCCATTCTCCTCAACAAATGTGGCTCATTAACAAAATCATAATTTGTGTAAATTGTGTATAGTCAGGCTAAATCTACTTTGTGTCAATATCTTTAGTTTTTTTTCTATAATTTTCACATCAGTCTGGGATTAAACCACACAAGAAAAACACATTTGATATTGTATACAACTTTATTTAAAAATACACTTTGTATATATTTCCTAATATTAATATTTTTGTATTTAATACTCCCTTGTTCAGCTTTTCCCAGTTTGATGGTGTTCAGATATTTGGTGGTGTACAACTTCCATCAATGTTCAATGGCATTTGGCCATTTACTTTTGTTCTTAAAAATTCTCCTCAACATAATGCATTCTACTGGTGCAATATAAAAGATTAAATATTATAATACCCTACTGTTAAAATAAATATCTCATTACTGTGTGTTCTATATATTTTTATCTACATTTAAAAATGGGCAGTGAAATCAAGCTGGTATCTGAACTCAATACATTTATTTGTGTCTTGAAGGACATGTATACCAAATTACATCTTGACATTTACAATGTATAAAAGAGATTTTGCTTTTCAAAGATATAAACAAGGAGACAGACAAGGCCAAAGAGGTGAATTAAATCAAAGGCTTAATTTCACTTATCCAACTAGAAACAACAGTTGATTTGAAAGAAGATTATAATTGTAAATTTAAATTACAAAAATTATAATTACAATGTGACATAATCACTTCAGATGAAATGTAGAACAGGCACTTTGGGGAAGTATCCATGTGGTGCTGCTAATTCCTCAAGGAATTAGCTGTATTATGGAACTTAATGCTGTTATTTAGTGTTATCAAAAAGCAACCTGGATTGGGATCTAGTCATTGATCAATATCTGCCCACACTATTTTGTAACTGAGTCCTGACTATGCTGTATAGATTCTGTTCTACCTGACACTTATTCAATGCTCTTATAAAATAAGAAAGCATTATGTGCCAATACGTATTAGAGAGAAATATACAAACCTAATACTTGTGATAGAAATAAAAATAATTACCAAGGAAGATTAATGCAAAGGAGACAGAAAATGGAGTGTTACAATTAGTAAAGCTGGCAGAGCACACTGTAAATTAGAAAGGATATCAGCACATAAGAGATCAGCATCCCAACTTATGGAGAAAGGCTATCTACCTACACTTTAGATAATTCCAGGTTTAGCAAATAAGTTTACAAGTTTTCCAACTAAGTGCTACTGGTTATTAAAATCATGTGACATCATCCTAGCAACTTGCAAATGGTGTGAACTCTTGGCTTCATCTCAGCCACACTGAACTCTCCAAGTCCAGTTGCAATCAGATAGAAGCAGCTAATAGTGTTCCCAGCAAGTCCTATAAACTACCTGGCTCTGGCCTGGCTCCTTAATATGTTGCTTGGGAGAAACATGAATTGCTACTTGGTCTCTCTGATTATCCACTTTGCTTTCTGTGGAAGCTTTTACTGGAAAGCAACCAAAATTGGTCTACATTCCTTCCCTCAAGATCACCATTCCTTTTATAGGGAGCAAAATGGAAAGAGGGGATGTTTGATGATCAAGTATAAATCTTTCAGAAAAGGTGGGCTGATATTCTATTGGTACTCTTAGATAACCTTTCAATGGTGGCTTTTCTAGAATGTCTTCTTTACATGATGTTGGTGTTATGGTAAAGAACTATTCTGAAACCAGAAAATGGAAGCTCCCACCACCAATAGCCATTATTTCTATACAATAGCGCACAGAAGGGAAATAGAAAAGAAAATGAGAATATGTGAATGTTCTTTGTTCTGTATTTCTTCATACAATTTAATAAAACTAGTATACAAACATTGCTTAAATTTGTGGGATACCATTCAGTATGAGCCAGTGCAAATAAGCAATACCTCAGGTACTTTAAAGAGAATTAAAAAATGATATTCAACAGAATTTCTTTCATTAGAAAATTCAGTCCACTTGGTTAGAAAGGAAACATAGATTGGCTCTGCACTAGTGGGTCCAAAATGCTATTGGTATAGAATCAGCAGCATTCAAGATCATTCCATCAAAAATGAAAATGGTGGTCATTTGATGAGTGATTTTATATATATGTACAGGATATTTATATTTCTTCTACTGTACATTATTTTGTTTTTGTTTTTACTGCTACTGAAATAAGATTATTATTTTTTTAACTTATAGCAACATCACTTATATACCACCCCATAGTGCTTCACAGCACACTCTGAATGTCTTACAAATATCAGCAACAATCTGGACCCCAACAATCTGGGTCCTCACTTTACTGATTTCAGAAGATGGAAGGCTGAGTTAACCTTGAGCCCATCAGGATCAAACTTCAGACTGTAGGCAGAGTTAGCTAGCAATACTGCACTCCAACCACTGCACCACCAGACTTCAATCCTAATGCTCAGTTATCCTGGGAGTTAATTCTGTGAGGCTTTCCTTAGAATAGTGATGGCTAGGACTGCCTAATTCACAATGGAAAGGCTTTGTTTTTTAAGGAGACAGAAAGTTTAAATAAATAACTAAAACCAAGAAAAAATAAAGTTGAGGTTTTTTTTTAAAAGTTGTTTTAAAGCATATTGCACACATGCAAATTTGCTGTTAATATTAGAATTGTTCCCCATAAGAAATAAGTGATAATATTTTCCCTTTCCCTGTTCTATTTTAAGCATTTCAAGACTTGTCCTTTAAACAACTATGTAACTTCCATGGATGAGATGTTCATCACTGGAGGTGGCTGGCAGAGTAAGAAGACCTCATCCCTGTACAGTGTACACACTTGGTTCCTGCTTTTTTGCATAGTTTAAAAAAAAAATAATTTGCATAGCTTTAAAATTTTAACTGTTTTTCAATTTATTTTTTATGATCTGTAAGCCAACAGAGTCACCTTATTGGGGAGATGGGCAGCATATAAATTTAATAAATAAATAAATTACCATCCAAAATGAGGAATCATTGATTCAATTGTAATGGAAAATAAATGTAGCTCACAGCTTTTTAAGATTGGTTGTAAATACAGTACATGCTTGAGGTCATGGACTGCAATCTGTAATGCACACTGGCACCTTTAACAATTGGCCCCTTGGATATACAGTAGCTATGCAAATTAAATGTTGCAGGGACAATGAAGAATGAAGTGTGGGGTGGACACTCATTATCTACAGTAAGTAGAAGCTAATGCAAACCCTAGTAGAAAATGAAACAAACAGCAGGACTTTCCTTGGCTTCCTAGCAAATTGATTAGCTCTCCTCTAGTAACAACCTAGTCAGTAAGTTATGAAAGATCAGTGGGAAATGGAAAAAAATGAAAACGTGAGAAATATCAAGCTTCAATTTACATGTGTCAACTCTACAACGAACCTGGCTGCAGCCATTTTTTCATTTTAGGTTGCCACAAAAAAGGGAGGGGGGAAATGGTATTTCTGGTGAGCAACTCTTGTGGGAACCAAGGTCATTCCCATGCCGGAGGGAAGGAGGAGGATCATTAAGTCAGAAAGCCCGCCAAGGTGTTCTATTGGGTAGCATGAATAGAGGAGTGGGAATTGTTACATTGTATTACTTTGATTCTTGGAGGGAAAGTTTAGAACTGGTTTCATTTTTGAATGTGCCAATATTATGTATCCAATAAACATGTTCTTTGAGGAACTTTCCTGCCTCTTCACGACCTGTTTTCCTTGTTACCTTCTGGGAGGAGGCTTCGTGGTATCCACAGCAGAACATCCAGATTCAGCCATAGTTTCATTCCATACAGCATTAACCTTGTGAACTCTCAAGCTTCCTCCTTCCATTATATATTCAAGATGGACAGTATTTAATATTTATTTGTTATGTATATGTAGGGGTGTGGGTCTATACATATGTTGTTATAGTATGTTTTAGGTGTGTGTCATGTATGTGTTTCACTTTGAGAATGGGCAACTAAATTTCATTTTTGATGTGTGCCGTTGTGCCCACAGTAAAAAAATGACAATAAAGGTTATCTTATCTTGCTTACTGATTTATTTGGTCTTATTGATCGGAACCTTGACAACATGTCAATGTTTCTTCAAGATGAACATGCTGGCAAGCATCATCTCCATTGATGCATCATAAGATTCAGAATAAACACTTACACAGGCATGGGATTTACATATGAGAGGCAAGAAAAAAAAAGAACACAATAGCACAGAGACTCAAAAAGCTGGATTCCTGCAGTGCTAGAAATCTACCCTTTTGGTTCTGATTCTGCCAACCATCAGTTGTATTCTTTCTAATTGACTTGTCTTATGGGTTGATGGTCCTTCTCTCACTCCTGAGACAGGTTACCTCTGGAAATGTTCACCAATAAAATCCAAGTAACATTGGAAATGTTTATGCTGAACCTATGTTTGAGCTGAGCACAAAGAATCTTTCAATTTTCCCACTAAATTTGGAGACTATGAAATTCTATAGATGATGTTTCTACAGTACATTTTTTTTAAAAAAAACAAGGTACTATCAGAAGGCAATTCCATATTGCAACCTAGGCTGCTTCTTTCCCATGCTGCTCCCAGCTATTCCATTAAAAATGCAAGATGGGTTTGTGATGGGTTAACAATAAGCCCAAATTGGTGCTTAACCATAAAACCACAAAAATTTGTCATTCCCTTACTTCTTGCCCTCCAATCTGTACAGTGAAGGCAAAACTCATTGTCTAATTCCTGGGTGAAGTTCCCAAGTCATTACTTGCTTTCCCAGATGTTTGTATATGTGGACACATGGATGTCTTTATATCTCTTTCCCATATTCTTTCCTCTGACATTAAAGCAAACTTTTCTCTCTTTTTTATCTTATTCCAATACTACAATAATCAAAGCAAAGAAAAAATTGTTATTCCACTCCTTCAGGCCACTGTGGATCCATATAAACTTTATTCCATCATGTCTCCATTGCAATTTAAGTATTTGGGAGGGGAGGGGGAAAGGAAATTTGGCAATACTACAAGGAGGAGGATGGAAAGCAAGTTTAACCCAGCTTTGGCAGAAATCAAAAGGATGACTACTGAAAGATTAATGGAGCGATGAGTTTCAACAGAGGATGGAAAAACATAAAGTCAAGAAAGTTCATTGTCTTAATGGACTGTTGGACCAACCACAAGATCATAAAACAATAGCAACTGCCAGCCAGGGGAAAATATAACAGCCCATTAGCCCATAACAAGCACTGTGTAACACAGTGACAGGCACCATAGCCAATAGGACTGAGGCTGTCACTAGACTGGAAGGAAACAATGCCATACAGACTTGAGAGTTTAAGATAAAAATCAGAGCATGTATTTGCAACAGGCTGATAGTGGGTGAAGGACAATGTTCTTCATTCAAAATGTGTATGGCCTATATTGGTAATGGGGCAAGCTAAAATGTCACTGATGTTGAAAAAAAATTGATGGGAGTGATGATGTTTTTCCATGGAATTTAACTGAATCATAGGAAATCAAAGAGGCTGCAGTTTATCATTTCTCCAAAAGACAAGTCATGTGCAACAAACCTCACAACTCACTAAGTGCAAGAACAACATTTTACATCCATAAGCATTTCACTGAATTTTTCTTCCCCCTTTGAATAAAATCCCAAATAACTTTCTTTTTCATTGAAGTAGAACTGATTTTAAAATGCTAAATTCTGCAAGGCACTAATATTTATATTAGTCTATGAGAGGCAAACATGATGAGAAAAAGGATAAAAGCAGGAAATGAATTTTAGTGACAACCCAGTTACAGGTTATTACTGAATATCTGTGGATTTTAAATTCAGATAGAATATTCTCCAGTTAATGTGAATCTTACTTCAAGAGAATCTCCCAAATATTCTTGAAATCTTATGTCAATGCTGACTCTTCAGACCAAAAGGCGAGACAACTTGTATATCTAGAACTTCTTTTGGCGAATTTATTCTAGTATAGTTATATAAATGTTGGATTTTCTAAAAGTTTATGTCTCTCTTGTGTGTGGATGGTGCTACTTTCATTACATAAGGAATTTAAAGGATAAGCAGAAAGAATAGAAGTTATGACAAATAGCATATATATTGTATTTATAATACTGTTGTACAAATGTTTCTGAGCCATTCTGCCATTATGTCCTTCACCTCCTCTGTTCTCATCTCTGTTAGAAGTTATCATTCATGTTCCCCAAAGATTCCACTGATTATAAAAGGCTATGTAGTGCCAAAAGCAGATCATAAAATAGAAAGTCTATCCATTGGGAAATTAATATTTCATCTCAAAGACCAAGTTATAGTGCTCTGAGTACTAGATAAATCAAATATCTGTTTGAATGAGAACATTAATAAGGATCCTGCTCTGCTGATGAAACTCAGATAGGGCTGGCAGATTTAGGTATTTGTGGATAAACTTTGGTGAAATATTGATTATATTACTACCCTGTTGAAAATTGATCGCAATCTTATCTGGGCCAAATGCAGTTGTATCACCAATTGCTATTATTTAAAAAGTTACCATTAATTTGAGAAAAGTCAGTTTCTTCTCTTACAACCATGTAGGATTTTGTTTGCTTGCTTGTTTTACATGATAAACAAGTCATTTGCCACTAGTTGCTTCTGTGGGTTTGTTTCCCCCCCCCACTTTTAACTTCTGAGTACAGCCCACAAACCCAGCTCTCCAATCCAAGAACAAATCCTGGCCAATTCTGATTAGCATTTTACATCAGTCAAGGTCATCTAGATACTGCCATCTGTTGAGGCAAAGAAACAGTGTTCCAATGAAGCAAAGTGGGCATTTGATTTGTTAGTGTGCTGATCTATGATTGTAATAAAGATTTGATTTGTTATATGTTTAATTAATTACTATTTTAGTGCCTTCTGTCAGTTTCTAAAATGGCTTTATTCTTTGATGCTCTTCACATGTTCTAGACCACAGATCTCATAATTCCTCACTAGTGCTGAGCTGTCATAATAGCAATAAGAACACCACCCCATAGTGTTTTATAGCACTCTCTGGGTGGTTTACAATGTCAGCCTATTGCTAGCAACAATCTGGGTCCTCTTTTTACCAACCTCAGAAAGAGGGAAGGCTGAGTGAACCTTGAGCCAGTCAGGATTGAACTCCAGACTCTGGGTAGAGTTAGCCTGCAATACTGCATTCTAAGCATTGTGCTACCAGTGCGCATAAGGATTACATTGGATTCTAAGTTCCCATTTTCATGTCATCATAGGTTATAGTTAGATCAGGATCTCAACAATTGGTTTATTTGAACCTGGATTTTGAAAGATTACTTTCATAAACCATGGGTTGAAACTGCTGTGTCTAATAAACTGTGGCTAGACATAATTAGTTAGGTGTAGATTGACTGGAATACAGGTGCTTTTAATTTCCTCTTTACCTTAGCAAAAGAGAAGAAAAATATGGTAGATAAAATGCACAAACTTTAAACTAATTCAAGTCATGCTATTATTTACCAATATTTGCCATAATGGAAAACGCCTGTAGCTCAGAGTTGAATTATTGGTTCTTAGTATTCCTTCAGCTTGCTTCTCTTCCTGAAGACATTCCATTACCAGGCCAAGTAACATCATTGTTTACCATAATGAGGCATGTTAGTTCTACAACATTATTAGTAAAACCAAACACAAAGCAAGCAATAAAGGTGTGAACAAAACATCCAATTTGATGTGTCTGTCACAACTAGAGTAGCTTGACATCTAAAGCAGACAGACTGATAGATAGACTATCAGAGTTTGAAGGAACCTTGGAGATTTTCTAGTTGAACCCCCTGCTCAAACACAAAATCCTATGCCATTTCAGACAAATGGTTGTGCAATCTCTTCTTAAAAACCTTCAGTATTAGAGCAGCCACAACTTCTGGAGCCACTGATTAATTGTTCTAACTGTCAGGAAATTTTTCCTTAGCTTTTCAAGAACAGCCAAAATCATTAGGAGACTCCTGGGTACAGCACGGACATGGGCTGTCTAGATAACAGCATGGAAGTAGCTTACTACCACTTTTCTTTCATAGCCATTCTCTTTGACTCATCTCTAATCTTATGAAATATTATCTTTCTCTTAAACCGTATGGGAAAAGTAACACTAGCATTGTTCCATCTGAATCTTCATTCTTACTGCTGGATATCTTATATCACAACCACCACCGTCATTTGCTGCTTTTTCACTCTGCAACCAATGCATAATTGTATTATAAATATTGCTGTGAAGGAACATATATCTATGGCTGTATCATATTTTTTGCTAGATGGCACCACATATTTAGCAGATGAAATGAATGGGTTTGCTTAGCTTTTTGCTGAAGCTTTTGAAGCACAGGTTGATACTACTGCATTGTTTTTCTGTCACATGCTTTGTGATATATTCTTCTTTCTTCTATACAAAGTTTGTGATATATGAACTTTTAATGTGAGAATTCCATCACAAAATTCAAACAAGTGCAAAGGCCGAATTACACTGGTTTATACTTTTATTTGAAAAACATTTAGGCTATTTTGTATTTATCGTCATAACTATGATATTTTTTTTAAAGGGTATATAAAATATTAAATAAATAAATAAATAAATGGAAAAAGAAAGGGTAAAGAGAAAGAGAAGGTATCAATATTCTATTTTCAAATATAAATCTTTGAAACTTTCTAGCAATGGATACTAGATAACATTCTTCATTTCTTCATCACAATTTAAAATATAGATCTCCACGTTTTTCTCTTGTACTTGAGATCGAAATTACGGTGGCACCATATTTAGGTTTATTATTTCAAGGGAGTCAGTCCACAGTAATGCAAATTAAATTGCACAGATGTTATTTTTATTCACTTGGCCTGCTTCTTTGTCTGATTGCCTTCCTTAAGGAGAGTTGTCTTCACCATAAATCTCTACCGTAGCAAGTCCTTTCTTTGAACTGATAAATCTTCATCCTCTTTCATCAGCCAAAGTGCAGCCACTTGCTGCTTCCACCCTTTGACTTTTTCTTCAAGGTCTGCTATAAGATTGCACTTGCTGTAAATATATCCAGGTTGTCCTCAGGAGGGAAGACAAATACACCACAAGTGATAACTTAAAATACCTATTCATTCTGCTTCACTTTATCTTCTAAGGCACCAGCAGTAGAAAGACTTGCACTTCTCATCCTTTCTCAGATTCTTAAGGTACAAGTTCTTGGCTTAGAGGGAAAATTTATTATGGATTTCCGTTAAACTCTTTTTTCCAAACTGTGCTAGCAAGCTCCCATTAACTCTCCCTGTTAGATCCCTCAAGGCTAACATTTAAATTACAAAAAACATTCATTTTACTGCAACTGAATGTTAAAAAATACTTTTGGAAACACTAGATACACTTTTATTTTTGGAGGAGCTCTTTACAGCCTTTGCTGCCTGTCCACCATCTTCAAACAGCCTATTGCTTTGAATATAATGATAGGTCAGATACATGTTGGGAAACACTTTGGGAAACACTAGAATCAATTTCCAGAGATCTTGTAGGTATCTTTTCAATAGTTATGGTCAAGCACAGATTGACTAATCACCTCTCACGGAATGTTAATTTGAGTTCCTATACTGAATAGTGGATAGAATATGATTGCATAGATGGCACGTTCTAATCCTATGATTTCAAAACAATAATAAAACCAGAGTTAGGAGGGGTTGCAATAAATATCAGATAGTCAACAGACATCTTTGCAGAAATGCTTTATAGTAAAAATTCTCTGTTTAATTAGTCTATTCTATCTTACTATTAGCATGAATAGTTCAAAAGTGATCTCAAAACATTTTAAAATATGATTCTGCATATTTCAAGAGAGCAACATGGTGCTCAGATGCCAATACACCTATCATCTTTCAAAATGGTACCTTTGACCTTCAAAAGTTTAAATTTACAATAGAATAATTGAAAATGACTGAAGTCATATAAGACTGCCAAATCAAGCAATGAACCCACAATCACATGCAAAATCTTACAAAGAATGGAGAAATTTTGCAAGAGCTCCCATCCCCAAACTTAAGCAAGATCTTTCTCACCTCAAATCTCAGGGTGTGGTAACTGAAATCATATTACATCTCAGGAGATTGATGGAGGTGAGGAGGCTGGCTAAGCAATTTTGTGAGAAAGTGAAGTCACCAAAATACCCCAAATATTTTACTTCTAAGCACAACTAAAGTATTTTCTCAACAGCTTAATCCAGGGGTCTTCAAACTTGGCCTTTTTATGACTTGTGGACTTCAACTCCCAGAATTCCTCAGCCAGCGTGCCTGGCTGAGGAATTCTGGGAGTTGAAGTCCACAAGTCATAAAAGGGCCAAATTTGAAGACCCCTGGTTTAATCATTACAGAAGTAGCATGATAATTGTCGTGATTAGAGAGCAACTGAAATTTAAGATACCTGACCCTCTGCAATCTGGCAGATGCAAACAGGAACCACTTTGGTGGGAAGGCAACAGTGTTCTGTGCACCTTTGGCATATAGCCATGCTGGCCACATGACCATGGAAATTGTCTTTGGACAACACTGGCTCCCTTGGCCAAGAAACAGAGATGAGCACCATGCCCTGGAGTTGGACACGACTTACAGGGTAACCTTTACCTTTATATGTCTGGAAGTCACAGAACCCCATTACTGGATTGTATAAACCCCATTTAGAATTGTATCTGAGATATCATATCATTTGAGACTGAATATGTAAGTCACTAGCTCTTATTAAGAAGCATAAATATTAAGCTATCCATCATTATTTTCATTTTTTTCTATTGTATGTTCTAGCTATACAGTATTATGCATACACACATGCACACACATGCATATATACATATGCATTTATGCATACACAGTGACATACCCCACTTCCTTGCTTACCTGTTTACCTTCTGCAGAGTCTGATCTGACTGCCTTTGCTATAGAAAAGCTAAAACTCAAAAAGTCACAAGGCCGGGTGACTGAACCAGGGGTCTATGCTAGACCTAAAACAAATTTGGATTAAAATAGCTATATGCTTATTGGACCATCTTATAAGGAGGCAGGGGTTATTCTGCTATTACACGGTAATATGACAGTGAGAAGCACATATAGAGGAAAACAGGAGATTTGGGCAAGCCAAGCAAATATTGAATCTTTTGAACAATCCAATCCTTGTAGTCTCCCATTATGTGGAGAACCTAGCTTAAAAAATGATGGAAAATCGTTACTGTATCTTTTTAATTTAAACAAATCAAAGAAATGCTTTATTTGGATTGACTGTTCTTAGGTATTATAATTTTATGGCATCCCATTTATTTCTTTGGTAGAACTGCTTGATGTAAGTAATCCAAACCATCAGTAGAAATATGTTTTTTTAAACAAGAAATTGTTTCTCATTTTTCTTAATTTGATAATTTTGGATAAAAATTCATTCTATGTATAACATGCCAGCATTGAGAATTTTAGCAAGAAGTATGAGTTGATTTATTTATGCCTTTAAAAACAAGGCAAGGGTGAGAATGACTTAAGTTACTGATGAAGTTTAAAATCTACTGTCAAAACAAATATATATCAGTATTTCTCTTTCTTTTCCTTTGACTCCTCGTTGTTTAAATAGTAAAGTGGACTGTAAAATGTAGCTGCCCATTGCCAAAAAAGAGAAATGACTGAATATTCCAAACCTTTGATTTACTTACTTTTAAATATGACAGTTCTTTCCCCATCACAGTATGTGCCTTTGAAGTGAGCTATTTTTTTTTCCTATTTGGTCCTCTATCACCTCACACGTAAAAAACCCATTCCAATTCATAGAGATCATAAAGAAACAAAACTTACAGCCCAGTGACCTACTTGTGAGCTTTGATGTCATTTCCCTCTTCACCCAAGTGCCAATCAAAGAAGCCTTGACAGCTATCCAAAACAAATATAACCCCCCCAAGCACATCGTAGATCTGACCAACCATTGCCTATCCAACACATACTTCATCTACAATGGACAAAAATACAAACAAATAGAAGGAGCACCCATGGGATCACCCCTCTCACCTGTCATTGCAAACCTCTACATGGAACACTTTGAAACCCAAGCTCTAGAAAAATCTGATCACAAACCCAAACTCTGGCTCAGATACGTAGATGACACCTTCATAATCTGGCCACATGGGAAAGAAAAACTAGACAACTTCCTCACACACCTCAACAGCCTACACCCCAAAATACAGTTCACCATGGAAACAGAAGCTAACAACCAACTTCCCTTCCTGGATGTCTTAGTCTACAAGAAATCCAATGGCTCCCTAGGACACACCATCTACCAGAAGAAAACACACACAAACCGCTATCTGCACGCACTCTCACATCACCACCCAGCACAGATCAACTCCGTAGCCAAGACACTCATCTCGAGAACAAAACGCTTAGCTGATGAACAACACCTAAAAACCGAACTACACACTCTCACTAACGTACTAACATCCAATGGATTCCAAAGAAATAAGATTACCAACCTAATCCAAAAAGAAACCCCCACTAAAATCCAAGACAGAGAACAAGAAAATGGCAAAGCCCTCCTCCCATACATAAAAGGCACCACAGACAGAATCAGCAAGATCCTCCACAAACACAACACCAAGACAGCATTCTGCACAAACCGAAAAATATCCACCATCCTAAGAAACCCCAAAGACAAAATTGAGTTAGAAAATCAAGGAGTATATGAAATCCCATGCACCGCCTGCCCCACCACATACATCGGACAAACCAACAGAAGAATAAGTGCACGCATTGAAGAACACAAGAACTCAGTCAGAAAAGAGGAACCAACTTCTTCCCTGGTCCAACACCTTAAAGCCACAGGACATAAAATTGACTTTAAAAATACCAGAACTATCGCCAAAACTGAACACTTTAACAACAGAATAATCAGAGAAGCCATCGAGATAGAAAAACGCCCACACAGCATGAATAAACGAGATGATACCTCCCGCCTACCAGCCATTTGGAAACCCACCCTTATTGACAAACGAGTCCCTAACACAAAGAATGACACTAGACCCACACTCACGAAAACCACACAGGATGTCACCACCACACATCCACGCAAAAAGCAAACCCAAACCCACACCGATGATGAGGCATGACCACAAACCAGAAACCAGACCACAGCTGCATCATTAGCCATTTCAAACCCCTCCAATCCATACATGAAGCAAACTGACACCCACCTTGATGATATGGCACGACCACGAACGCGAAGCCAAACAACAGCAATGCAGCTCTCCATCTCAAATCCCGCTGCAACTCAGACTAATCCGAGCACAACAAAGCCCCCACCCAAACAGAACACACCCCCATCCAATCAGAGCACAGCCAACCCCCCATCCAATCAGAGCACAGCCAAGCCCCCAACCAATCAGAACACACCTCCACCCAATCAGGACACAGCCAAGCTCCCACCCAATCAGTTCATACCCCCACTGGCAGTTAAAAGGAAGAAACAGCTGCGATCACACATTGCTCCTAGAAGCAGGAGGCCGAAGAGACACCAGCCTGAAGATGACGAATGAGACTTCGTCGAAACGTCGCCAAGACACTTCCAATTTTACACGGGAGAAAACCCGAATTACCAAAGACCTACATACAAACACCCGTGAAAACCTCAGAAAACAAATATATATACTCATTCCCAAACATGCAACAAAATTTAAATTTTATCAGGGCCATCCATATCAAATATAAATGTGTGTTTGTAGAAAATTTTATAGGAAAGGGCTGTTTTGAACTGGCCATGTTTTTATTTGTTGTTGTTAAGAAAAAGCAACTTCTACTTGACAACACTACTGATTGCAAAATGGGAATGTAACTGAGAATATAGTTACATGACATTGTGTGGTTTCTAGCAATATTGTATAATTGGCGGAGCTTGGTTGCCTCTTTGGCCCCTTGTTCTGGTGACAATGTTTGACAGAAAACATACAGTGACAGTCAGGGTTTGGTACTTTCTAATTCTGGCAATACAATTGGCAGTATCTAACAATTGGACATTAAAAGAAATCTATTTTTGACATACAATCACCATCCTGTTCTCAAGACCAAAGCAAAAGAGTATTATAAAATTAAAACTCTGTATTTTCACAAGACATCAGGAATGAGTATTTGTGGAACACTTAGCTATCTATTTTGGCAACATCTGGCAACATGTCTAGCAACATATTGGCAACTGACAGTATTTGGCAGATGATATGCAAATGTCCACATGTATTATATTAATTGCATCCTTCTTGTGCTTATACGTGTTTGACAGAATCTGTCATGCAGTAATCAACCCTTAGCAGGTTTCCACCCAGCAACAGTTTCATTTACTTAGCCAACCAAACAGAGTGAAAGATTCAAATTTTCAAATGCTATATAATCTTTTCTGAGGCTTATTTATTCATCAGATTTTAAGTCAATTTCCCCCATATGTCCAGAATGGCATACCTATCACTCCTTCCAGTTTTCCCCATAACATCTTTATGGCATGGGATGGGAAAACCCCATCTCAGTTCTACCTTCAGCTCACTTGGTCACACTCTCTCAATCCAACTTATGCAGTAAGGCTGTTGTGTACAAAATAAGAGAAGACAGCACTGTGTATACTGTCTTCAGCTCATGAATTAAAGATAAGCTATAATTCTAATTAATATGCTTTTTAAGGAAGCACTTATATGTGTCTGTCTGTCTGTCTGTCTATCTATCTATCTATCTATTTTTTTATATTATGAACACAGTCAATTCTCTCATTGAACCGAGAGTTTGAAATAACTTGAAGGCCAATGAGTAACTGCCTTTCCTCCCTTGAAGCTGGCTAGTAGTTGACTTGGAGAATTGCCCATCAGTACTTGGTTGCTTGCTTGCCAAGCTGAGCAATAGCTAAGTGACTTTTCCTTCTTCATATTCCACCAGGCCGATAACTAATCAAACTTCCCTGGTTGTTGTTTTTTTCACAGAAAATTTTTTATCTGTAGTAAACATTTTAGCAATACAGCTCTCCAGTCCATATCTTTCAGTACATGTATTGACCATTTTTCCCTCTAAAGAAAATATTTCATGAAAATTAGGTGAAAAAAGTTGATTGTATCAATGGAAGAGAATATTTTCGGCTCAGGGTTGAAGTGTGGGTACTTAATGCTTTCTGAGCTTGGTTGTTTTCTTGCAGACATTTCATTACAAAACTAGGTAACATCACCAATGCTAAAAAGGAGTAGGGTTTTCTCTCATTTTATAAACTAGTGGCTTGCCTTGACAGTGTTGGTGGGAGTGGTCTTGGTGATTCTTTAATTAGGCTGTTGTTTACTGTTAGCTTGTTTGTCTGAGTTGGTAGTTTCTTAGGGTATTGTTTACTTCTTGATTGTTGGTTTAGTGTTAATCTTGGTGTTAATCTTTGCTCATCTGGGTGTTGATTACTGGTGAGACTGTGTCTTGGTCTTTTTGTTTCCCTTTTGGCTTTCTGATTGTCTCTTTTGAATGATATAGAGATACTGTTTATCTCTTTGTGCCTATTGATGACCAGTTTGTCTGAGTGCCAGGCTTCTAGGAGTTCTCTAATGTTTTTGTACTTGGCTCAGTCTAGGATGTTCCCAGTTTCCCAGTTAAAACTATGTTTAAGTCAGTCCATGTGTTGTGAAATTAAGGAGTTTTCATCATGTCTTCTGATTGTTAGTTGATCTTCATGGATGCACTCTGCTTGTCTTCTGCCTGTTTGTCCTACATTGTGACTGTTGCAATCCTTACACTGAATGACTCCTGTTTTTTCCTTCTGTGGCTGCTAGGCCCGTTGGTTTACTTACGTTGGTTTTGGAGGGATTTAATTTATTTGTGTGCTATGGTGATGTCATATGGTTGTAATAGTCAGTTTCAGATATGTTTTTCATGTATCGCAGTGTTATACTTTTCATCACTTGTGTTGGTTGTGCTATATTAAGTTGAATGGTCAGGCACTTTTTGATATGTTATGTGACTCTCCATTTTGTTAAAAGATGTTATATAGATGATCTGCTTTCTTTTTCTAATATTCAGGGTTGCTGTAGTATGTTTGTGCTCATCTAAATAATGCTCTTACACAGTTTCTCTTCTGGGAGGTAGGGTTGTTACTTTGGTAATGGAGCACTTGGTTTATGTGGGAAGTTTTACAATAGCCTTGTGTTTCTAATTTGTCATTACTGCCTCTGCTGATGAGGAAATCCATGAAGCGTAGCATGTTGGTATTTTTTTCTTCCCTTCTGAATTTATTACTTTGAAGATGTAGTGATAGTTTTGTGTGTGTTCTCTAGTTGGTTCTTTTTTATTATGAAAAAGATGTCATTTTTGTACCGGATCTATTCTTTGGAAAGTATATGTGGGAGTGCTATAGATTCCAGGCATTGCACTATGGTCTCTGCTATGACTCCTACAAATGGTGATCCCATGAGTGTTTCTTTGATTGGTTGATATATTTGTCCATCAAACTGAAACTATGTGGTCAGGAAAGGTTGATGACGTCCATGAATCAGGGTATTTCAATCTTACACTAGATTGCATAAACCGTAAAGTAATTCAATGACTACCCTCTATTGCGTTCTAAAACTTTTGTCTTATGGCATGCTAACAGTATTGCAGTTGTTAGCTTTCTCAATAGCTATATATGCAATTGGGAGCTTCCAGGAACAAGTTCTTGAAGCCTTAGAAGTGAGCATTCTCAAAATCCACCATCAAGAACACATCCCCAGAGAAGTTCAGGTCATTAAGTTCCAATTTGAGCAGACGTTGTTGAACAAGATTATGGATACCAATTCTACTTGTTGGAGCTTATTCTATAAATATACATGTATAATACATTTAATACTTGTATGCATTCAGTTTATCCAAGATACCAATCTTGGGATTATAAGAAATACAGGAAAGTTCTATTTTTATTTTTATTTTGCATTATGATAACTATATAAACATCTCCAATTATTTCTATCATTTTTACAAAAATTGCAGCTCTTTCAGAAATTACATTTCCTTTATAAAATGCTCAGTCACAAGGTCATTGTGATCATCCTGTTCTTGTTCTAAAATAATATTTTACTTTTAACTCAATTTTAAATGCACATATGTGTGGCTGTGTGTACTACAATTGTGTATACAGGCATAACAAGACACATATATGTATTTTCAGTATTTTTCCTCGTAAGCACTAGCATGAAACTTGCCTTTTTCATGTCTGCCATGTAGGGACCTGGAGGTTTTATTGAACAATTCATCATAATCTAAGATTTTTACTCATTAATTGCTGTCATCTCTAGGTTAACCTTATACACAGTGTAATTTGCTCTCCAATGCCTTGTTTACACCATTTTGTTGCATCATATTTGGCCAGTAAAGAAGTATAATTTTAGAACTGTCAACTCAGAATTCAATTGTCAGTTCTGTACAAATTCAGCCATACTACTCTTCAATAAATTAGCTAAATACCACTCAATCCAGAATACTTATTTTTTCTGTAATAATAATAAAATATAGATTTTTATTTGTTCATCTACTTGAAAGAAAAATATTCTTCTTCTGCTTCAAATTTAATATTTCATTTACATGTGGTGCAATGACAGAAATATTTTAATGATGGAGTGATGGACAAAAAAGTATGGAAGTTTGTGCCTACACTTGATTCTGGAAAAGAGAGAAAAGATCTGATCCATGGTTTGTTTTCACCATGGTTTGTTCTGCCACTTGCTGAGATAAGATAAATAATGCAATAAATGCATCAGGGGTGGGGCAGTGACAGCAGCAGGGGCAGTGGGGCAGCAGCATGGACGGGGAGCAGGGGGTGGGCCAGTGGCTGGGTGGGGACAGGGCAGTGGCAGCAGAGGACAGGGCAGAGGAATATAAAAATAGCAATCCTTATATTGGGAAAAGTTATTTGCAATCTAGAGATGTGAAGATACAGTAATTTTTTTATCAATATCTATATAAGACAACAATAATGTAAATTATAGTTCACAAAAGTTAAATATGAAGAAAAATTATTGTTTTCTGAGGAAGAATCAAAATGGTTTCTACAAAGAAAAGTCAATACTGAACATATAGATTGGTATGATTCAATATACTTCATTATCTATCAATGTTTCCCAACCATGACAACTTTCAAATGTGTAAACCTTTCTCTGCTAAACTAAATTACACATCTGGAAATTGCCAACAATGAGAAACTCTGTAATAGGTATTGACTTGAGAAACCTAACAGAAAGCTCTTCCTTCTAGATATAGATTTTATATGGATAAATATAATAAACTATGGGACTCATTTTTACAAAGTATAGTAGGTTAAAAACATATAAATGTATTAGAAACATATATGTATTTGAATAATAATTGCATTTGCTAATTATATACAGTTTTATATATGTATGTATATGTATATATATATGTATATGTATATGTGTGCTGCAGTGTGCTGCAGCTGCCAAAAAAGCCAACACAGTGTTAGGCTGCATTAACAGAGGGATAGAATCAAGATCACGTGAAGTATTAATACCACTTTAGAATGCCTTGTAAGGCCACACTTGGAATACTGCATCCAGTTTTGGTCACCACGATGTAAAAAAGATGTTGAGACTATAGAAAGAGTACAGAGGAGAGCAACAAAGATGATCAGGAGACTGGAGGCTAAAACATATAAGGAACGGTTGCTGGAATTGGGTATGTCTAGTTTAATGAAGAGAAGGACGAGGGGGGATATGATAGCAGTGTTCCAATATCTCAGGGGCTGCCACAAAGAAGAGGGAGTCAAGCTATTCTCCAGAGCGCCTGAAGGCAGGACAAGAAGCAACGGATGGAAACTAATCAAGGAGAGAAGCAACCTAGAATTAAGGAGAACCTTCCTGACAGTTAGAACAATTAACCAGTGGAACAACCTGCCTCCAGAAGCGGTGAATAATCCAACACTGGAAGTTTTTAAGAAGAGACTGGACAACCATTTGTCTGAAATGGTATAGGGTTTGGGGGTTGGACTAGATGACCTCCAAGGTCCCTTCCAACATTATTATTATTATTATTATTATTATTATTATTATTATTATTATTATTATTATTATTATTATTATTATTATTATTATTATTATTATTATTGTTGTTGTTGTTGTTGTTGTTGTTGTTGTTGTTGTTGTTGTTGTTGTTGTTCTTGTTCTTGTTCTTGTTCTTGTTCTTGTTCTTGTTGTTAATATTGTTAATTGTTAATATTGTTAATATTAATATTATTATTAATAATAATATGTATATGTATATGTATATGCATATATATGTATATGTGTGTGTGTGTATATATATATATATATATATATATATATGTTTTCTGAGGTTTTCACGGGTGTTTGTATGTAGGTCTTTGGTAATTCGGGTTTTCTCCCGTGTAAAACTGAAAGTGTCTTGGCAACGTTTCGACGAAGTCCCATTCGTCATCTTCAGGCTGGTGTCTTCGGCTTCGTGCTTCTAGGAGCAATGTGTGATCGCAGCTGTTTCTTCCTTTTAACTGCCAGTGGAGGTATGATCTGATTGGATGGGAGCTTGGCTGTGTTCTGATTGGGTGGAGGTGTGTTCTGATTGGATGGGGGGTTGGCTGTGCTCTGATTGGATGGGGGTTTGGCTGTGCTCTGATTGGATGGGGGTGTGCTCTGCTTGGGTGGGGGCCCTGTTGTGCTAGGATTAGTCTGAGTTGCAGGGGAATTTGAGATGGAGAGCTGCATTGCTGTAGTTTGGCTTCGCGTTTGTGGTCGTGCCACATCTTCAAGGTGGGTGTCAGTTTGCTTCACGTATGGAATGGAGGGGTTTAAAATGGCCAATGATGCAGCTGTGGTCTGGTTTCTGGTCCGCGGTCGTGCCTCATCATCGGTGCGGGTTTGAGTCTGCTTTTTGCGTGGATGTGTGGTGGTGACATCATGTGTGGTCTTCGTGAGTGTGGGTCCAGTGTCGCTCCTTGTGCTAGGGATTCGTCTGTCAATAGGGCTGGGTTTCCAAATGGCTGGTAGGCGGGAGGTATCATCTTGTTTATTCATGCTGTGTGGGCGTTTTTCTATCTCGATGGCTTCTCTGATTATTCTGTTGTTAAAGTGTTCAGTTTTGGCAATAGTTCTGGTATTTTTAAAGTCAATTTTATGTCCTGTGGCTTTGAGGTGTTGGACCAGGGAGGAAGTTGGTTCCTCTTTTCTGACTGAGTTCTTGTGTTCTTCAATGCGTGTGCTTATTCTTCTGTTGGTTTATCCGATGTATGTGGTGGGGCAGGCGGTGCATGGGATTTCATATTTCATTTGACTTTAACAACAGAATAATCAGAGAAGCCATCGAGATAGAAAAACGCCCACACAGCATGAATAAACGAGATGATACCTCCCGCCTACCAGCCATTTGGAAACCCACCCTTATTGACAGACGAATCCCTAGCACAAGGAGCAACACTGGACCCACACTCACGAAGACCACACATGATGTCACCACCACACATCCACGCAAAAAGCAGACTCAAACCTGCACCGATGATGAGGCACGACCGCGGACCAGAAGCCAGACCACAGCTGCATCATTGGCCATTTTAAACCCCTCCATTCCATACGTGAAGCAAACTGACACCCACCTTGAAGATGTGGCACGACCACGAACGCGAAGCCAAACTACAGCAATGCAGCTCTCCATCTCAATTTCCCCTGCAACTCAGACTAATCCTAGCACAACAGGGCCCCCACCCAAGCAGAGCACACCCCCATCCAATCAGAGCACAGCCAACCCCCCATCCAATCAGAGCACAGCCAATCCCCCATCCAATCAGAGCACAGCCAAGCCCCTAACCAATCAGAACACACCTCCACCCAATCAGAACACAGCTAAGCTCCCATCCAATCAGTTCATACCTCCACTGGCAGTTAAAAGGAAGAAACAGCTGTGATCACACATTGCTCCTAGAAGCACGAAGCCAAAGACACTAGCCTGAAGATGACGAATGGGACTTCGTCGAAACGTTGCCAAGACACTTTCAATTTTACATGGGAGAAAACCTGAATTACCAAAGACCTACATACAAACACCCGTGAAAACCTCAGAAAACATATATATATATATATATATATATATATATACACACATATATATATATATACACATATATATATATATGCAGGTCTTGGTGTTTTCGGGTCTTTTCCCGTGTAAGATTGAGAGTATCTTGGCGACGTTTCGACGAGGTCCCACTCGCCATCTTCAGGCTGGTGTCTTCGGCTTCGTGCTTGTGCGAGCAAAGCGTGATCGGAGCTGCCGTCCTTCTATAAATATTGGAGGGGGGTGTGGCGTGTTGGCTTTGTAGCTGTAAGCGGGTTGGTTGGCTGTGTTGTTACATCTTGATTGGAAGATGGAATTGATGTAAGCAAATTAGCTGATGTAGCTGTAAGCGGGTTGGTTGGCTGTGTTGTTACGTCTTGATTGGAAGATGGAATTGATGTAAGCAAATTAGTCAGTTGTTTGGTAACATCCTGTGTGGCTGAGGTGCTGGCTGTGTGCCCATTGTTCTTTTGTACCTGTGTAATGGGCTGTGTGGTAACATTCTGAGCTCTATTGTAGTGATATCCTGAGTCCTGTGCTGCCACATCATGGGAGGTAGGCTGCGTTGTAACATACTGAGCCTTTGCGATGTAACCTCCTGAGTTCTGTGATGTAATGTCCTGAGTAGATCGCTGAGTAGATCGCTGTGATGCTTTGGTTTGGCTCCGAGTTTGCGATCTGGCCATGTGTTTATGGTGTGTGTCAGTTTGCTTTGTGTGGGGGTCGGCGGGGGGTGCAGCAGTTGGTGATGCCGCCGTGGTGTGGATTCTGGATGATGGTTGCATTTCGTCTATGGGATGGGTTTGGGTTTGAGTCTGGTGAGGGTGATTGGTTGTACAAAAGAACAATGGGCACACAGCCAGCACCTCAGCCACACAGGATGTTACCAAACAACTGACTAATTTGCTTACATCAATTCCATCTTCCAATCAAGATGTAACAACACAGCCAACCAACCCCTTTACAGCTACAAAGCCAACACGCCACACCCCCCTCCAATATTTATAGAAGGACGGCAGCTCCGATCACGCTTTGCTCGCACAAGCACGAAGCCGAAGACACCAGCCTGAAGATGGCGAGTGGGACCTCGTCGAAACGTCGCCAAGATACTCTCAACCTTACACGGGAAAAAACCCGAATATGCCAAGACCTGCATACCTGTACCCGTGAAAATTTCATGGAAATTCCCTTCTCTTGTAGTGAACAATTTTTGCTTTGTTTTCAAAAGTTTAGCTCCCAAACTTCAGCTTTCAATGAAGGATATCTGAGATAGCTTGTTGACAAGCATATTTGTTCACATTCTGCATGCACATCTTAAACCTCTCTCATCTGTTAAAATAACTTGTAATGAGATATCAGCTTTTAAGAAATCAAGCCCAATGTGCTTGCGGGCAACATGTTTTAACACTTTCCTTTGCCCATTCCATCTTTTCTTTTCCTTTTTGACCCATCAATTCTTCTTCTGGAAAATAGCACAATGACATTAGTATTATACGTTTGAGTGGGAAGGGGGTTTCATAAATTAAGTAAAGTTAAAAAAAGAAACTAAACTAACCAGAAATGTCTCACTTCAAAGTGTAGAGTATACTCATATTCATTAAATCTTGTACAACAGGATGTAAAGAAGTAATCAATCTGATAGAGTGGTTTAAGATGTTTAAATCAGAATTCCTAGAGAGTAGGTGGTATATAAATTAAATTAATAAGAAAAAGAAATTAAACTATCCCTAAATGTTTGACTTCAGAGGATATTCATAGCCTACTGAATCCTGTAGAGCAGGATGGACAGAAGGTAGGTTAGTAGAAGTTTGGATATCTTGCACCCTCCAGTGGGAGAAGTGAGAAAAGCTAGAGCACAAAAAGAACCTAGGCTTGCATGGGAAACTGAAAGCAACAAAAATAAGTTGTTGTTTGTTTGTTTTTGCTAATTCAACATTAAAACAATAAAAAGAAAGGATGGGCCCACCATTTGGAGATATGAAATATCAGTATTAGAGAGAGAGAGTAGACCTCTTAGCTCTTTTTTTTCTCCAAGAACTGTGTTCAAATGAACTTAACTAGAACAATTGACACAAGGAGGGAGTGGCACTCTCCCCCAAAAGTAAAGAGATAATTAGGGAACATCTATTATCTACAATGAAGAAGTTTAAGTCTCCAGGCCAATACCATCTGAGAGTCTTGAAAGAGTTTGTAGGTATCGTTCCGGAATCTCTTTCTTTGAACTTTGTAAAATCAAGGAGGACTGGTGTGATGCCAGAAGTTTGCAGAAGAACAAATGTTGTACCTATCAATAAAAGAAAAAGATGGGGAGTATACCTGGGTAACTATAGACTAATCAGCTTGACACTGATATCAACCAAAACTTTGGAAGTTAGTTTGTAGGATTTTAGACAGTGGCATCGATTTACAGGAGCCAGCATAGGTTTATCGATAATAGGTCATACCAAACCAACCATATCTTTTTGACAGGGTAATTTTGTTGACTATGGGAATAGGGTACATAGTGTTTGGTTTTGGAAAAACGTTCAACAGAGTGTCATGTGAGATTCTAAAAGAAAAAATGGCATGTGTGGGTGGTCTATATTATAATTAGATGGATGCAAAACTGGTACATATTGTACCCAAAGGAAGTGCTATGAAATTGTCAACACCTCTTTGTAGGAGAAAGAATTTCCAATAGTCTTGAAGGAGGTTGTGGTGTACTCCCTTCTGAAGAAGATATCATTGTATCCTGGGATTTTAAACAAATACTATCCTGACTCCATAAAATAAAGGTGGTTGAGACAGTGGTGATGAGCCATTTTCATTGTCTTCTTTTCACTTAGAGTTCAGCCCTGGCTATGAAACAAAGACAACATTGATCATTCTTTTGGATGACTTGTGATGGAATCTGAACAAAGTTTTCTGTACTGTGGTGTGTATTATACTGGATCACCTATGGGATGGGGGAGGCATTATTTTGCAGGGGGGTTGTTTCTTCCTCATTGGCACTTCCAATCAGTAGTGGGTAGAGAATGAAAGATCAGGCCAACTGTACCTGATATGTGGAGTGCCACAATGGCTACTCTTTTCTTGACTGTTTTTAATATTTGTATGAAGCTGCTAGATGGTCATCTGTTGCATCAAGATGCAATATCATCAATATGCTGGTGATGCTTAAGGGTTGATGCCCTCTCCTAGTCCTATAAGTGCCTGGAAGGGAGAGAACAGACTCAAAATGAGCAAAATAGAGTTATTATTTGCAGATCAGGGTTGTCTGGCAATATCAGGATTGTCTTTGGATGGGCAGGAACTACTCAAGAAAGAGCAGATTCACAATATGGAGGTCCTTCTAGACTCCTAACACTTCCTAGAACATCAGATAGAAGCTAGCACTAAGGGGACTTTTGCTGTGCTATTTGTCACCCTACTGGTGCAGGAGAACCTAGCAAAGGTAATTCATAGCTTCATAACCACCTGGCTATGCAATGTACTTTACATATGGCTCCCTTAAAGGTTATTTGGAAATTTCAGCATCCTACATTGCCACTGGCTCTCAGAGACGGGAGCATGTAATACCAATTTTTCAGGCCCTGCACTGGTTGTCGATAAATACATCAAGCAACTCACCCTTTTCCTAATAGATAGGCAAAATTCCCCCACCAATTCTGCAAACATCTGTAAGCATGAGAATTTTAACTAAAGTGCTGCTAATATTTTTCTTAAAGTGACAATGTCAAATGAGGTGTTCACATTTTAATTGCCAGATATGGAAGCATTTACCATTTGATAGCTCTGAAAATAGTGTTAATAACAGAACATTCATCTTTGGAAAACTATACCAATTATTTTTAGTCAAATGGCATTATAAAACAAAAAATATGCATATTTTAGTAGGGTTGAGGTAAAAAATAAAGAATGGGTAAAATGTGATACAGAAAAGTATGTTCATCATATGGTGACACATTCAGCGATATCTGATTTCCACTAGCTAAGATTACAGCTACACTTTATACAACCCACTGTTGTCAACAAAACCACATTCTTTTTTTTTTTGAGAAACATGCACACTTCATGTTATCAAGTATTATACATTAACAGTGTGAAAGATCAAGTGAAATAAATAATATTACCCATAAGAAAGAAAATTTTCTTTCATTGCAAAATTTCAAAACTGATAAACAAGATGTTATTTGAATTTTTTTGGGCACTGAATACTTAAGCATAACTGTAACTCTTTTCATGTATAACATGCCATGAACAAAGTGATGGGAAAATAGAATCAGGTTGCTAATGCTGCCTCCCCTGCCATAGCAGGAACACTACTAACCCTGCCTCATCAATATCCATGCATTTAACTGAGTCAGCTTTTCCCAAAAGAAACCTCTCCAGATGTGTGGGCTTTGATATCCAACGTTTCTTAACCACTACTGAAAATTCTGAGAATAAATGTCCATACATCTGGAAGATGTGCAAATTGGGGAAAACTAAAATGGATATTTGTATGTAAGAAAGCAGTTGTTGTTGTATTGAAGGTGCTCAGCATGATGTACAAAGCATTTCTATATATATAAAAAATTCTATTAACACTACAAAATGTTAAGTGTTATAACAGATATCTGTTGGGTAATATTTGGCTCCTGGAACAATGAAAAGTTCTATTTTATTGCTATTAAGTAACTTTGAACATTTAAAAAATGCCAAAAGGATGTTAAATCTCATAGCATGGTTTTGAGTATGAATGCACAGGTGTCCATCCTGTTGCTGCCCTATGGGAGCCTATGGGAATGGATGGCTTTAATATATTGAAGATGAAAATGAGAAAGATTTGTGAGCCAGCCCAGGTTGTGATCCAGAATGTGGGATAAAGATATAGATATAGATAGATATAGATAATTAATTAATTAATATTACACATGAGAAAGATAGTTTTCTTTCTCGTTTCATTGGAAAATTTCAAAACTGATAA
The DNA here is from genome assembly GCA_023970755.1 of Azemiops feae. Classification (NCBI taxonomy): domain Eukaryota; kingdom Metazoa; phylum Chordata; class Lepidosauria; order Squamata; family Viperidae; genus Azemiops; species Azemiops feae. The sequence continues at coordinate 1,312,503 of JALGBA010004225.1, forward strand.
AACAAGATGTTATTTGAACAGCCTTTGTCATTGAGTGTTTAATTACAATCATAGTTGATATATCTTGGAATTCAAGCAAGCTGACAAATTCATATTTGGCACAAAGCTGACTAACACTCAACCTCATATCCAAATGACATCCCAGAATATCAGCAAGAGGCCACAAAAGAGAGAAGGGCAAGGCGATGGAAAGAATAAAGAAGACAGACAACCAGAGGCATGCATAATATTAAGATCAGCTGGGGGCTATGACAGGAATGCAACTGACATCAGGTCAAGGGCTGCACCAAGCTTTATATAGCATGTCAAAGGTTGTGCTCCAAAAATGGAAAGGGCCAAGGATCATTTTGAGAGTTTTTAGGAGTTTTAAGGGCAAAATGAATTCTTTCAAAATGGCTCAAGGTACCTATTTTGCATCTTAAACCCACAAATTCTAAAAACATTCCCAATTTTTGATCTCAGCCATAGTAGAATGTGCCCCAGCACCCCCCAAAAAGATGCTGGTTGGTTGTAAACAGTCCTAGATTGCAATTTCTTTACCTATGACCTTAAGAAAATATTCCAATATGCCTAATCCAGTTTCTGATAAACCAGGATATTGGATTTTATGTTTTTCTCTCAGATCCTCAAGGTACGCAGTCTGTGTTCTGCAGTAAATCTCAGGCAGATTAAAATAATTAATTTTGACTGATCTTTGAATAGAGACATCTTGAACTATTCTCACATCATTATTGTGTGGTATGGGGTGGAGTGAGTGAGTGAGTGATATGGAGTGGGGAATCCCTATCAGAGGGGTCTTCCAGTGTGGGCTGGGGGATGAGAGGGATTCCAAGGAATTTGTGGCAGGGCAGATCATTTCTGTAGTCCTGTCCCATTCATGTTGGAGGTACCATTTAAGATGCTTCTGGGTTTTTAGTTATTAACCCGAAGTGTTAATAATATGTTTATCTAAGGCCAATTGGAATATGGTAATTGTAAGTTAGTAAAGCTTAAAAACAGGACCTGGATCTTTAGAATTGAAATGTGAGTGATATTTGATAGGATTGTTTGAAGCTTATATAGAAATGTATTAATCTGAATGTGCAAGACTAAATGAGGGAATTAGAGAGGGAATTTTAAATGAATTGATTTGGGCTATATATTTGTGATTGTTTTTCTTTTTTTTTTGGATGTTCAATATACCCACCTCCACGGTGGTTCCTAAGCACTCTGATGTAACCCTTTTACCCCTATAAAAATCTAATAAAATATATTTAGAAGAAAAAAAAACAATGCTTGATTCTCCCAGAGTCTAGAATAAACTGTATTTCAGACTTCTCTTATTAAGCAATTGCTATTCTAGGAGTATCCATCAGACTTCTGCCAACCTTCACTTGAGGTTAAAAATCTCCGAACTCGTCCTCCAAATGCAAATGAAGATGTCTGATAACAGTGAATGAGAGAATTTAGTGAAATCAGATTGCAGGTGGAGTATCAGTATCAGCTTTCTTAATTGGGAACAAAACAAAAGAAAACAAAATTCTCTAAGAAAATAGAAAAATAATCCAGTAAAAAAGGACAGAACTAGAATCTTTCCTTCTGGTGCGCTAATTTTTTACCTGCAACATTTTGTTTTTTATTGTAGTGGAAAAATATTCAATCATGGGACCCACCATATAAAATCTGAAGTAGTAGTCAACAGTTAACAACCTGCATACTAATTTATTTGTCTATCTGGCCTTGAGTACATTTCCAAGTTCCAGATGTGTCTCATGCTGTCACCAGTTGTAAAGTAGGTAGTTAAATGGTTTCATATATGCACCCTTTTGAAATTACTCTATTTGCATATTTGTAATATTTTAGTATTGTACTTTAGTTCATGCTTAAAATTTTTAGCTCTGCAATATAAATATGAATATAAAACTATGACAATAAATTCAGAAGGAAAACACAATTTGTAAAATTGGAGATAAAATATATGTGCAACATATACTATGACCTAGTTTATTTTATCAGAAAATGAGCTAACTCTGATTTGTGTTGTATCAGGTTGCAGGGAGTAATTACATCATTGAGGAAAAGAATTATCAGAGTTCAAAATTTAGTTATCAGAGAGTAGCCTTTTCTGTGGACTCCTAATATTTTGTGGAAACATAAGATTTTGTTCAGAAAAAAATATATTCTGGACATGCCAAATTGTTATTCCCTCTGTCATCTGATGAGGTAACATCCAGAAACACTTGCTATTTGTGTGAATTAGCATGTTCTGGCATCAAACAGAGCAAGAGTTTTTCCATCCAAAATAATCCCAACATTCCAGCTAATGGCTAACCTTGATTTATTCTCAGCTCTCCCCCTGCTTTTATTTCATTTCATTTAGTTTAGTACAAAGCTAGCAGGTGGAGAACAAACTTTATGCTTGCAATTAAAGCCTTACTAGACTCCTGCCAGGAAAAGAAGCTGATGGGAGGGAGGGTAACTTGTTGTGGGGAAGTCTTTTATAATTCAATAAATGTCACCAAGGTTGTCTTATTCATGTGACAAAAGTCGCTTGTGAGACGCCCATACTAGAAATCTCTAGGGGGAAAAGCACTTCACTTAAGAGTTACTGCCTACTCCATTAAATGCAATCTAATAGATTATATAACACTGCATTCTTCTTAAGCAGCAAGCAATGTTTGAGCCAGCTCCTAAGAATTCACTACTTACAGGAACAAAGAGCTGAAACAATAGTGATGGGATACTGATTGTGAAGAAGGCAAAACACTTCTCTGGCTCATTGAAATCTTTTCAAGTCATAAGAAGCCTCACAAGGCCAACTGCTTTTAACAACACCAGGGCAGTTTAAGAGCCTGTAAATACACAGAGGAGACAGAAATGGACAAAAACAGCCTCCAAGGTTTGATCTCGGCCCCAATACCTTCATCTCAGTTACCAAGAAAGTGTTTTTTTCTGTGTACATAGTGCTCTCTCCCTGATCATTGATTTTCTTTTTTTGATCCTCTATTGGCTTTAAAATAAAGCTGCTTTATCAGTCTTTATCAGTGCTGATACCAGGGGTACAAACAGTGCAGCAATGCCTCCCTCTGTCTGCTGTGCTAAATAGCCAGCTTCCAATGCAGCCCAACAAGAAAGGCGGGACTTTCTCCTCTCGAGTAGTCTGGCTGACCTTCTCTGCTCCTGCCTTTTCTTTGCCCTTGTCTTCTTGGATCTGGTGCAGAAGGCAGTTCCTCTTCCTCTTCACTGACTGTCTGCAACTGCATGTTTTCTCCAGCTGGAGCCTCAGCCAAATTACTTCCAGATGGATGTTCAGAGCCATCAATCAACTCCACTTCTGACATGCCAAGAACTGATTCATCCTCCCCCAAGCTAACATCTAGAGAGGTATCTGGGGAATTGTCCAGAGAAGTCATCACAGGAATAGAGAACATTGCATTTTAGCAATAGCAATAGCACTTACACTTATATATCACTTCACAATGCTTTACAGCCCTCTCTAAGCACTTTATAGAATCAGCATATTGCCCCCAACAATCTGGATCCTCATTTTATCAAACTTGGAAGGATAGAAAGCTGAGTCAACCTTGAGCCAGTGAGAATCAAATTGCTGGCAGTAGGCAGAATTAACCTGCAATACTCCATTGTAACCATGGCGCCACCACGGCTCTTTAACCTTTTTAACAGGAAACAGGAGCTGGATTGATTAGGCACAGGATATGATTGACTAGCAATCTGCTCCTTAACTCCCAAACCATTATTTGTTCAGAATCCTCTGTTTTGCTAAAACCTGAAATTATTGCAACCTGGATTTTAATTACAGCTCAAACAATGTCACTTATAAACTATATTTTGTCAGATAGGCAATATGCTATCCTCTGAATATCTATTCAATACTAAATTTATTGTCCTAAAACCATCCACTGCTTCTATTACTTCTCTAACTGTCCTGATTTTCTGAAGAATAGTTACTCCTAACCACGTGTTTTCTTCTTCACCAAGCTCAGATACTAGATACATTTCAAGAGACAAGTTTCGGAGACAGGTTTTGAACAACAGAACTGGGGATTCCTTTTTGAGTTTTAAATTAGACCATGTTCCTATGTTCATTTCAGGGATGAGACACCTCTGTGCTTAATTGAAGGATCCATCTGGTAGAGTGCTTCCAAATGGCTGAAACTAACTTTTCTCTGTGGTTAGCCTCCCCACCACTGAAAAGTAAAGATCTAAGAATAGACCCCCAACATTCACCTTCTGGGAACATACCTGCAAATTTCCCAAGTACTGAGGGTTTCCTATGAAATGCAATCAGAGGAAGTGCTTCATTTAAAGGTTTCCCTGAGCTCTTGTAATGCAGGGAATGGACAGCAATCAATGTGAAGTCAGAGGCAGCAAACTTATCTTCATTCAGTCTCTTTCCCCAGCTTCAATGACAAGGTGATTAGCAATGAAGGAAATATGAATGCCAGTCTTGATACCTTGCCTTTTAATGTCTCACTTATATCTGTACGAATATATTTTTTAAAATCCTTTTGACTATTTTTCTTCTCTTTCATCTATAGAGATAATGAGCAGCATTTTTCTTCCCACATTTTGAGAAAAGAATTAGAATAATTCTGGCTCACCACTCCTAGTTTTATTCCTCCCCATTCTCCTAATATAATTATGATATCCCCCGCAAACAAGAACAATTTTCAAAAGGAAAAAGGAAATTTGTTTTCTCCATCCCATTAAAAAACCATTTTTGTAGTGATCTATCCCAATGGGAAATCTTTTTCTGTTTTGAATTCTAAGCCAGGCTATTTTTCTACTTGAAAATTAAATACCTTATTGACTATGGGAAAAATGTAAAATTGATGTTAAAGAATGTCTTTAAACCATGTAGCTTACTGGCAACTAGTGCAGATTGGGGGAGGGGACATGAGTTTTTGACTTCATGTTCAGCAATTATTTCCCCCCCTGTCATTCCTCACCCCCCTTCCCACCATTTCACATTTCTGGTTCTACCCAAATGGTGTGGAT